>OZ010711.1:15689209-15945763 GCA_963932345.1 Ophion ventricosus
ACTAATGGTAGATTCTCAAATTAGCGTTTTAGATTTACAATCTACTACTTGATAGTGAATGTTGATCTTCCAGTATTCTTTCTGGTTGTGATCGGTTGGCCAATCTAATGTATTGCTTTTACCCGTACTTGCTTTAATTACGAAATTTCAATATTTATAATTTACGTAAAGAAATGGCGAATTTTTCTACAAATTACGAATTTGTCCATTTTCCAAAACGTAAACGGTGTTAAATTTCATATTGAAAGCCAATTGCGGTATGGGTATCCACCACGGTCATAAGTTCTAGAGTTATTGTAAAATAATTTCGTAGATAAGCGTAGTCTTCGTTAAGCCTATGTACGTCAAAGTGTACAAATACGAAAGATCCGACAAAAATTCGTATCATTAGTTCTTTTCCCTACGAATGATTAAGAACACTGAGGCGAAAGTCATCGACGAGCAGTACGGGTAGCCTCAGTTCCGGGCGAACGCCACCGCAGTCTCCAAGGCTTTTGCCATCGGCTCCACCGTCACCGGCGTTACCAAGATCAGCCAGTGTCATGTCCGCAACTTCTAGACCTCGCAGTGGACCTCCAGGGTTGCAATCGTACACCGGATCCGCTCCATCCTCTCGGTAATTAATCAATTATCATGGAAATGAGAAGCTTTCACGTGATTTAAGTATGCTCGCAAATTTTTTTTATTTATTACCTTGCGGTCCAAATTTATGGAAATTTCGAGTGGACGTTATTCGTACTGCGTCTTCAAAAGAAACAGATTTTTATTTTTATTAAGGAATTTTTTGTTTTGACATTGTACAACTCCGACCGGATGCCTGCTCCATGGACTTTCCGTCACATAATGAGAATAAAATCGAATGTGAGAGCCTCCCTTCAAATATTAAATGGTCTTTTGTCGTCTCTCATTACCCCTGAAATTCACAAACATGCGAGAAAAAGATTCGTCTTGACGATTTCATTTTCTAAAGACTTCGCGGAGAAGTACAGTCGAACCTCGATGTAACGAATTGAGGTTTCGTTATATCGAGGTCATGTTCAAAAAAATCCGTTATATTGAGGTTTTAATAAAAAGGCTAGATAAAAATTGCTCTAATTTAAACGTTTCTTTCTTTAAAAGAAATATATTAATACTATAAATGTAGGGATATTTTTTAAAGAAAGAAACATTTAAATTGGAGCAATTTTTACAAGCAATTAGCAATTAGAGCATAATGTATACAACATATTATTTTTGAAAGCGGATTATTTAAAAATTAAACAAATATTTTGTTTAATTTTAAAAGTTTGCAATTCTAGACAGGCTCCGTAGAAGCAGAGAGGTGGAGAAGGGAACGAAAGGAAGGGAGTTCGTTTACCGAACGCTTCGTTATACAGAGGTTTTGTTCACAAAAAATCCTTGTAGAGGGGTTAAGGGCCCTGAAAATAAACTCGTTATATCTATAGTTTTTCTTCGTTGTATCAAGGTTTCGGGTGTCTATCGTAAAGGAATGAATAAAGCTTTGTTATGTCAAGGATTTCGTTATATCGAGGTTCGACTGTACCTTCTGACGACGGAGTATGAACATCCCACTTGAGAGATTTTCGTATATCGACCGCAGCGTTATATTAATGGAAGAACTATGGCTTTATTCTATGACAACAAGATTTTGGCGTGTATTTTTATTTTATTAGAATAGAATTTTTTTTTATTTCAAAATCGACCCTCTATAAATTATAATATATCTATTGACCTATGATTACGCGCATTAACTTTCGTAACGTCTATAAGCGCGTGCGGTTTCTGGTTAAGAGATTTCTCCTACATTTTTTTTTTTTGGAAATACAAATATTACAATAACAAAATTAATATTTTATTAATGCAATATTCCTATCTTCATATTTTCTTTCTCTATTTTCTACACAAGATATATAGTAGTAAAAAAAAAATTATCATTCTATTCCCTCGAAAAAAGAAATGGGTAAAGGGAAGGATATTTCCATAAACATTTTTCGCACGTATGGAAATATGTTTTTTTTATTATTATTTCGTTATATACTTTATTGTGAATTATATATTGCGACAGCCTTTTTTTTTACACAACAAAAAAAAACAATATTCGATCGCGCGAAAATTATTCTCCGAATAACTCATTTCCACTGCACATATATATCATTTTTATGTGATAAAAAGTATATTCTAGTAGTATAAATGATAAAACTCGAATGTACTTACCACCACAAAACACTAACACGAAACGGCATGCGGGATCCGTTTGAACCCCAAGTGCACTTTCGTTGATTGCGAACAATGAGTAAAAACTAGTGGTGTCCCAGAGCTATTATTAACGGTAATGGTCTGATTCTACAAGGGTTAATTGAATTATAAAAGGGATCCAGACTCGAACACACCGTCTGTTATTTTAGGAGAGTACCAAGAAATAGGCTTTCTATAGGGTTAATGTTATTATCTTTTCTGAACACTTCCCTGTTACACTTCTGTAAGGGAAAGAAGTGTGACAAGGAAGGAAAAAGAGAAACTAACCGCTCCTTCAAACTGATTATTGCCCTGCTAAACAGCCAGTATATTTAGCTTCGAAAGTAGTGTACGTAAAGATTGATACGATGTAACATATTCAAGTAATGGGGCACTTTCCAAAACATGGAAGACGTCCGAATGTGCCTCATATGTAGGAAACATTCATACATAGTGTAGGGCACATACGTAAATATTGGGGAACCTCGGTACATAAAAACAAAAAAGGCCACAGTTACTGAAAATATTTATTTATTAACAAAACATTATATTTCTTGTAGCCATTGATAAATTACACTTAAATTTTTGTTAACTAAATATTGCTTCTTCTTTAGTTTTTCTGAGATAAAATATAACCGTAAAAATCAGCCTCGAAATGAACAGATTAATTAACTATTTATTTAACTAATTAATTAATTAATTTAACTAACTATTAACTTAACTAATGAACATTATAATGTAGATTCTCGTGGCAATTCACGGCAGAGTTGGCAGTAACTAGTTACTTCAGTATCAAATTCGATTAAAGATACTCGATACAAATGTATCGAGCAACAAGTATTCGATCGATACTTCGCTACGAAAGTAGCGATCTCCAACAATCGCTCGATACTTTTGTATCGAGTAACGAAAAATCCTTTGACACTCGATACTTTTGTATCGAGTATCGAAAAGTTTCGCGATACTCGATACTTTTGTATCGAGTATCGAATAAATTTTCGCTACTCGTTACTCAAGCATCGAGTAACGAAAAGCTTTTCGTTACTCGATACTTGTTGCCATTCCAAAGCCTCAAAATACGAAGCTATTCTGTTAACAGTTTTGTAATTTCTCACGGTTGATACAGAACCCTTGTACTCGAGGGAACGTAAAGAATTTCCGACTTTTTGTCAATTTTTCAAAATTTGTAAAAAAAATTTCAAAACGATGAAAAAATTCTTGAAAAATTTATGTGAGGCATTCCACAGGTTTTCAGCAAGGTCAAAACCCTCACTATTTTTCAGAGTCCTGCAATTTTTTTATTATCATAAAGTACCTACTAGGAGTGTCTGTGATTTTTTTCAGATTTTTTTTATGAGTCCTGCTCTAGATTTTATGAGTCCTGCTCTAGATTTTTTCTGTATGTCCACACTAACAACAGAAAATTCAGAAAAATTTAGAGCATAATCAAACGTGACATACTTTTTGAAAATCGATTTTTTTCATTTATTATAAAATTTTTGTACGAAAAAAATTTTTTTTATTGTTAAAGTCTAAAGTTCATCCAAAATCGAAAATATTTTGCCCGATAATGTTTTTTGCCTGGGCCATAGTTTTTAAGGTACATCTAGTTGAAAACTGATTCTCATTTTTCAAAAATTGAGATATCTAGAGTAGGACTCATAAAAAAAATCTGAAAAAAATCACAGACACTCCTAGTAGGTACTTTATGATAATAAAAAAATTGCAGGACTCTGAAAAATAGTGAGGGTTTTGACCTTGCTGAAAACCTGTGGAATGCCTCATATGCATTCGGAAAACTTGACAATTTCATTTCAAATAACAAAAAAAAAACAATTTTATACAAATTTAAACAAATAACAATATTATAAAAGTATCGAGTATCGAAGAACTTGTCGTTACTCGATATAAGAGTATCGAGTAACGAAAAACTTTTCGTTACTCGATACTCAAGTATCGAGTATGGAATAAATGTTCGCTACTCGATACAAAATTCGCGATCTCCAACAATAGCTTGATACTTTTGTATCGAGTAACGAAAAGTTTTTCGATACTCGATACATTTGTATCGAGCAAAACGTAACGCCCGATACACATTTTGGACAACTCTGATTCACGGAAAACTAAACGCGTCTTCGTTTTGTCCTTCTAGAATCAAATCAACCTTGAAATGATATAACACTTAATTTAACGCTTAACTACTACACATAGTAAGTGGAAAGTTCTTTTCCAAAGTTGAAAATGCTAGCAGTCCTCGCTATAGCAATGGGTTTGGGTTTCGGTAATATTAAAACTGCATCTAATACATAAACTCGTCCTTCATCTTTGTTATTGGTTTTGTATCATCTTCAGTGGAAGCTTTTTCATGAAGGTTCGTAAGGCGAGTTTCAAGAGTTGATGATTTGATGCCATATTTTTCTGCGGATTTTCAAATACATAACGTTTTATTTAAGGAGGTACGATCATGGGGTGGAATGCAACTTTCGAGCCTGAAATTTTCATATGATGTTGACAAATACGTTATACACCCTTTGGAAAAGTTTGAGCTATATTGACCATCCAGTTTTTTTCGTAATAAAATTGCAAAGTCGAGCATTTTGAGCTAGTGAAGTACGTCGTCTTATGGAGACGGTCGACCGGAAGTGCGGTAATCACGGTTTTGCTACTCACATATCCAGCTAAGGTCGTTGGAAAACTGAAATTTGATAAATTAGACATAATAGATATTGTAAAAAATCGAAAATCCGCACTTCACCATGTAGTTCAAGCACTACATTATAAAAAATTTTCAACTTCCGGTTGAATATTATCATAATGACGAAATACTAACCATAGGCTTGCCAACGTCGGGCGTAACAGCTGATTCCTTTGGCGAGCATAACCTAGCTCTGCTGTAGTGACAGTTTTCGTTGTAGCCGGCTAGCGACAGCCAATCGCATGCACGAACAGAAGAAAGGGAGCCTCTTATTGGCTGTTGCTAGGTAACGACAACGAAAATGGTCGCTACAGAGTTTCAGAATCTCGGTACTGCTTGGAAATCGTCGTGAAGACTCCAGAGTCGTTGAGGATATAATTTTTCAGTTTCTACTGCTAAAAAAGTACTGCTAAAGGCTCTACTGGTAAAACTGTACTGCTAAACGGGCTCTACTGCTAAAAGCTCCACTGCTAAAACTGTACTGCTAAAAGGCTCCACTGCTAAAAGCTGTACTGCTAAATGGGCTCTACTGCTAAAACTGGACTGCTAAAACTAGCTTCTGACAGAGGGCTCATATAAGTCCCACTGATGGAGGTTATACTGTACTTTTGCGGTTTTTTGACGATTTTTTGGAATTTTTCTGAGAAAACTTACCTTGCTATCGGCGTCATTGTGCTGCACTTGGCGGGAGGTTATACTGTACTAATTTTCATGTCATTTTCCCTTTGTTTTCAATGTTCTATTAACTTTTCAATGATTTTCAATGATTTCCAATAAAACTTTTCAAAAACATACCCTTTTGCGTTTTAGCAGTTTCAATGATTTCCAATAAAGCTTTTCAAAAACATACCCTTTTGCGTTTTAGCAGTTGAGACTAGCAGTGCTGCTTTTAGCACTAGAGCCCATTTAGCACTAGAGCTTTTAGCAGTACAATTTTAGCAGCAGAGCTTTTAGCAGTACAGTTTTAGCAGTAGAGTCCGTTTAGCAGTAGAATTTTTAGCAGTTCTTTTTTAGCAGTAGAGCAGTATAGCCAAGTTAACATAAATCAGAAAGCCAGAATTGACCCTGAGGGAGTAGTCGTACCTCCTTAAGACTGCTTTTCTTGCAAACGCCATCGCCTGTTTACGTATCTCTTCGATTCTGGTGCCCTGTCTCTTACAATGTTGCACCACGGTTGTGAAATAATAATATTTTTTGGTGAAGTAAACAATTATTTTTCAAGATACAGCCATGGGGTAAATTCGTACTGTACGAATGTGCTCACGAAGCTTTTTCTTCCTTGCGAACAGTTCTAGCTTCCTTAGAATCTTCTGATTGTCCGATTTGCGCCTGTACAGCCTCCCATACCTGCCGTAGTCAAATCGCTATAACTTTGTAAGTACAGTAGAACCTCGATTATCCGATCTAATTGGGGCCGGACATCGTTCGGATGACCGAAAATTCGGATAATCGAGTTTCTACTGTATTGGGAATTTTGAAATTCCGTTTTGACGATATATTTCTAAAAGTCTATATTTTAAGAAAATGTCAAAAGAAAATCGATTTTTCAAATTTCTTAATCGAAAAAGCTGTAGTAAAAGAAAATGGTGTTTTTTTCCGCAGTACGGTCTCGAGGGTCGATCTGTCATCGGCAGTTGCTTGCAGCAGTAGCAGTACGAATCTCTTCACCGCCGGTAGAACGAATTATATAACGTCGGGTAGCAATTGGCGATTGTCATCGGCAAGCTCCGCGCCCGATACACCCAACAAAATAACGCCTCCGGTCTCGCCTATGCACATGGCACGACGTAGTTCGAGCAGAAGCCGAGCCGTCGAATCGCCGTCCGTCACGCCGATCGACACACCACCCGAATCGCCAAAGTATTTAACGAGACGCGGTGATGTCGGCAGACGGACGACTTGATCGCCACCGGCGACTCCACCCGAGTCGCCATCGGACTCGCCCCGTGCTGGAACGTCGAATTGGCAATCTCCCTATCTCTGCAATCCGATTATTGGCGGACTAAGTTGTCACTCGCCGATCGTGGGATCGATAAGACGATCGACAGGCTTATCATCGTTCACCTCACCAATATCAGCATCATTGGATTCATCCATCAATGCTTTTCCATGTGCCTCATCAATGACGATAATCGGCGACGATCAACTGCCATCGATCGAGGCGCCGTCCACGTCTCATCGTAGCCCATGCAGGCCGAACACTTCGCAACAATGGATCAGAAACGATCGTTTTGAAAATAAGAACACTACCGTATCGAGAAATTCCCAACTCAATTTTACGCATCGATGAAAGTTCGGTTTTTTACGCCTTTCGTTGTTGGTTTTGTGTTTTTTTTTTTCTTGCGTCACCACATCATTTGGCGACAATCCCACATCTCGTTCGCGGTCCACGACGATAACTGCAGCTGTGTTCAAAACAACTTAGAGACGCTCGGGCATCTCGTGCGTGTTTGTGTCTATAAGGTGGCCGTAAGAAAAAGAGGCAGTGCAAAAAAAAATCACGGCTCTGGGGATTAACGAGAAGTACATATTTTTAAATCACGCATTTTTACATAATTGTTAGGGCGATGCAAAAAAAGATTGTCTTTTCGCGGCTTTGGCTGTTTTTCAATACTTGCATATGAGGCATTCCACGCCATTTCACCCAGCCCGTGACCCCGACCATTTTTTATTTTCCTGATTTTTTGTAAAATTGTACCCCATGAAAGGAATATCCAGACCAATTTGTAGATTTTTATCTCGTCTTTTTTAGGAGTTATAATTTTCCAAAAAATATCGGTTTCGAAAGTTTTGGAAACGTCTAAACACTGATAACTCCTGAATTAATGGAGATATCGACAAATTTCAATATATATATATTTTTTATTTTGAAGCATACTTTCATGAAAGAATATCAAGAGAATGATCAATCATACTGGACCACGTATTTTTTGCTTCGAAAGTGGAAACTATTTTTTTTAAATGATTGGCATTTTTTATGTTTTTCAAAAAATTCTCTAAAATAGAGTGACCTAATCTATGATTTTTGAGACTAGTCTCATCGTGGCTCCATTTTTCCTTCTATTTTTTTTTAATTAATCATATTTTTGTGAGAAGATTTTTATTATTTTAATCTCCAATAATGCTAATAATGAAAGGGTTTATTTTTCATTTGTGCTGAAATTAGCGAATAAGAAGATTTTTTGTGAAAATTAATTTTTTTTGCCGTAATAATAATATTAATCAATACAAGTACGACAATTTTCAATCGGATCCAATAGTAATAACTATTCTAGTTTCTATCCATTTCGTAAATAAAATTAACTAAAGTAAGAATTATATGGGAATACGAGAATTAAAAAAAGAGCTACATTTTTCCTCTTAGATATAAAAGAAAATATAGGCCCACGATGAGATTAGTCTTAAAAATCATTGAATGGGTCACTCTATTTTAGTGAATTAAAAAAAAACATCATCATCTTAAAAAAAATAGTTTCCAATTTCGAAGCAAAAAATACGTGGTTCAGTATAAGTGATAGTTTTTTTTCATATTTTTTCATGAAAGTATGCTTAAAAATAAAAATAAAAATTATATATTGACATTTGTCGATATCTCAATTAGTTCAAGAGTCATCGGCGTTTAAACGTTTCCAAAACTTCGGAAATCGACATTTTTGGAAAATTATAATGATTAAAAGAGAAACGATAAAAAATTAAAAATTGATATGAATATTCTTTGAAAGGAGTACGATTTTACAACAACAACAAAAATCAGGAAAATAAAATGGTCGGGGTGACGGGCTAGGTGAAATGGCGTGGAATGCCTCATATATTTTCTCCGAATGGTAGGTTCGTAGATGTCGAGGGCTGTGTAACAATTATTTAACGATGCCGCATAGATTTTTAAACTTCTTAATGGAATTTGGGCTTTTGAAAAAAAAAAAAATCAACGTTTTTGACACTTTTACGGGAGCTAGAAATTGAAGATGCATTCGCTCGATCTGAATTTCCATACCGCGCGTGAATTCGTGCACGCTTTATCTTTTGTAGGTTTAAACAAATCTGATACACAGTCAAATCGAAAAAAAGCGATCTTTTTTTTTTCGAATCGCCTTAACCGCAATGTGGACAAGAAACGTGCGAGACGTGCGGGTGGCCCGATTCTGCTGTAGGAACCTCTCAGTGTTTGCTTATCGTCGCTAAATAAGAATTGATCGGGTAACTTTGCGTCGTTGCTCGAGAAGAAAAAAACAAACCATAAGCGTTTTGAGTGCGCGAACACATTTTGCTAGTACAAGTACATATATATGGCCCAAAGAGAAGACAAGGAATTCTCACGGTGTCGTTATATTTGCAATTGTTAGGGACAGTCCAAAATGCGTGTTTTTTTTTTCCTCAAAATTGTTCATTGAGAGATACAGTGAGGCTGGACACTACGGTAAAATGTTGCGCGATCAAATATCCGCCCAAAAATGTACGCGTAAAAAAATCCATAAATCAAACAAATTCTAACGACACGAGTGAGCGAGATACTTTAGGCATGGGATTTTTGGAACGTGCCGATTTTTGTTATCGAACATTTCTGATGCGCTTATATTCTCCCGACATATTTTATCGTAAATGAAATAGCGCCGTACCGTATTGCGATCCGTTTAGTCGGTTGATCTGTGTGATGGCCAATTTTCAATCAGTTTCTCAGCATTTTTTTTTGTCGAGGAAAACTACTAAAGATATTCTAACGATATTTGTTTTATTTTGTTAATTCATTCTTCAATATTGAATGGTAATTTTATTTAATAAATATATCCAGTGTGGGTGGCCCTAGAGGGCGGTCGAACAGGGCCTCTTCAGAATGGTAGTGTCAAACGATTGCTACGATTCAGCCTGTTCCGGTCATCCGAAACAAAAAGGCGAAATATTGCATTATTTTTAGTCCGGTTGTCGAGGTACGGAGATAGGGACTTTTCGAAATTTTTAAAATTTTCAATATGGCGGACTTTTATACAAAACGTCACTTTTTCCGTGTATTTTTTTGTTATATTAGCAGCTGTAAAAAATGAATGAAACAAAATTTAAAAAAATCTGCTACGTCGGGTCCACGGGATATGTCTGTAGATTGTTAAAAAAAAAAATTACAACCCGATTCGCGCAATACATTTTGTAGAATTCTGGCAACCGACTTCAAAAACATGGTTTCGAGAAAAACGCGTTTGAAGTTTTAGAAAGCGATAAAAATTGGTCGATCATATAGACTTACGTTCAAACTGCAATACCAGAACAGTAGAGTTTCTCTTCCTGATCGTGCAGGGATTCACGATGTGCCACCTGGTTGGTGTTTATGCTCACACAGATCGACCGCCTTGAGGGGGAGTACCAATCTAGAGCCCGGAAATATGGTCAAGTTCGACAATTTTTGTATGGATACCTAGTTGATAGAATGGAAATACCGTTTAGTGGCCTTTATTCTATATATCTTCAAGCATCTTTACAAATTTCTTCACAAGATTTTGTAGCGAAATGACTGCGTCGAAGGTGGATGAAGTCACCTTTGCCTGATAGTGTTCTGCAGCTGTTGAGAGTTCTTCAATTTTTTATCTGTCACGAAAATTCAAAATAATTTAAGTCCATGATAAGATTTGCTTTCGAAGCACCTAGGGAAATCGGAAAAATAACGATTTTCGATTGAAATAGTGCATGTTTGGAAAAAAAAGGAATTGTTTTCGGTAAAAAAAAAAACACGTGAAGCAACTTTTCGGAAAAAAGTTTTCAACATATCAAAAGTTCCCTCAGTACTTCGATGCGAAATATTGTTATAAAGTTCCAAAATAAAATTACCAGTCAAGAGTCAGACACTGCGAGGAAAAGATTACTCGCTTCATCCAGCATCAGCGCCGCCATTTTGTTATAAAAACTTCTAAAAAATGTGTAAAGATACTCGAAGATATGTAGAATAAAGGCCACTAAACAGAATTTTCATTGTATCAACTGTGTATCCATAAAAAATTGTCGAAGTTCGCCTTTTTTTTCGGACTTTAGACCGGTAAACTTCCTTAAGAAAACGGCTCACGTAAAAGAACTCGCGATTACCAGTTACGAAGAATTCTTACAATCTTTACTGTTATGAAGTTCAACAAGTTTCCTCCATCGCTCTAATTTCGAATTTTCTTATCAAACGATTCTCAGACGCAGTGATGATTCGACATTTATCAATCCGTGAGTAATTCTTTGGCTATAGAATGAAAGGACAATGACGTAAACAATATTAGCGGGAAAAAGTTATTTTTTGCATCATCATATAAAGATGGAAAAATTATTTACGAGAACACATACATTGTTGAAGGACATTTTTTGAAGATTGTATGTCTATTGGCAGGACACAATTATATAGAGAGCAAAAAAGAATAGAAGAGTTTGATGAAGTAAATTGTATAAGTACGTATACGTACATTTGTTGTTGTTTAAATGCACGTAAGCACAGAAGAGTTATATATTGATCGATATATATATATATATATATATATATATATATATGTATAAAATATTGTATTATAAATATGAGTTCGCGTTGATCGCATCGAGGCTAGACCTTCGATTTATAAAGTTTTTGATGAAACGAACCTGCTGCACTCGTTACGAAAAAGAAAATCATAAAGAAACACAATTTGTTTCTCGATCACGTCCTAATCATACCAATCATGCCCAATGTCGCGTGTATAGCACACACCTATAAATTACAACGATATGGTCCATCCGACGCTAAAACATATATTATTTATATGCATTCGTGATACACTGACAATCCGAAGAAAAAAAAACACAATTCGTTCGTGCACATTTAAAGTGAATTCACATTCGTTGTTCGTTTGCGAGTAGCTGAAATATTCGAACTCGCAGCCGTATTAGGACGTGATCTTCGGAAAGTTTCACAAATAAGACAACAGTAGCTGAAGCGTTTGCGAGACAAAAAAATAATTCGTACATCGTAAATGTAACATTTACAATGGATCCGTCAACGCTGTAATTTTGTACAAAAAAAAAACATAATTTTATTCTGTAACTGTAAGTGCACGACAAATGTTTTTATGTGGGTCCTGTACTGGGAAAATATTTGGTTGAATTCCTCATACGAAGCGGTATGAAAGGCGAAACATTTCGTTGGCATATTTGAAAACCAAGTTCGAAAATGTAACTCTTTTTACTTTGCTCAAGTACTTGACGTCAAAAGAACATTGCTAACGACTTGACAAAAACAAAACGAGATCGTATGCTTTTTCAACCATACGTCAGCCCATATTTATAGCCTACAGTTGTACCATTTTTGTCTCTGTTTGTTTGATCACATTGGCGTCGAGACACTACTACGCTTATCGTGACTAGGATGTGGATAAAAGTTTTTATATACCTCGGGTGAATAGTACCGAAAAAAAAAAAAAAACTATGCGAGTGATCATCGAGAGATTGCAAGGGATTACAAGTCTACTTCTAAATTAGAAATAGAAAAACCTGTGTGCGTGTCAACATTGCTATAAAAAAAAAAAAAAAACAAGAAAACAGCGTGACACGATACACCCGCGAATGCTAAAGAAAAATACAAAGATTTAACGTTGATTAATTACGGGTCGGTGAGAATGAAAAAAATAAATTGCAAATAAATTAGAAAATGGTCTAAAAAATGGTTGAGACACGAGCAATTTTTGCAAGACTTTAAATCTAAATTAGCAAATATTCCGCATGTGAGACGCTCAAAAATCGGAATGAAAGCGTATCGTTTTTATTGCACTGCGATTAAAAAACTAAAAGGCGAAAAAAGACGTAATAATAATAATGGAACAAGAGAGCCTAAGAGCAGAGAATACTCGTATTAAGCAACATCGTGGCTGTGCATCGTAATTAAAGAAAAAAAATCCATGTAACGTCACGTCTCTAGGGCTCAAGGTACACAGCGACCTTCCTCTGAATGACGTCACTGGCAGCGGCAAAAAATTTAATAGAATCGCATCACTGCTTGTTGATACTCGTTTTGACATAGCAACAAAAGATTTTTGTGGACAGAATGCCACCGAAAGAAAGCCCTGCAATTTCTTTGATTCGAATGAGAGATGCTGGCACGATCACAGCTGTCACTGACGTCGTTGGAGCAATATTGCTGATTTTTGTCTTACGTATGTTGAAATTTTATCATCGCTCCTATGCAGCCCAACGGAATGAATGGAACAACTGGAATCAGTTTATTGCATCGAGTCTCTATTTCTCATCTTCACTATTCACTGAACAATTGTTCCAACCCGCGCAGTATAGCGATAGAAGGAAATAAAGTTAAAAAAAATAATGAACAGTTAGTGTTTGTTCGTCGCAAAAATAGCGAAGGACAGAGAAAGATTTAAAAAAAAAGGGAAAGCTATAAAAAAAATGTAGTTGAATATTGTTATCGTATTAAGTTTGCCCGTTTAACGAAGGCCATGATGCACCAGATATGAGTCACGTGTGTGCGATTGGCAGTATTTTTGATACATCTGAATTGTAATCTGTGATTGGGTGTGTGTGTGTGTGTGTGTGTGAGAGAGAGAGAGAGAGAGAGAGAGAGAGAGAGAGAGAGAGAGAGAGAGAGAGAGAGAGAGAGAGAGAGAGAGAGAAACGTATGTCCGAATCACTGCGAGCCATATCATAACTTTCATTTTTCATGACGAATATAATTAAGGTATTCCTTTCACGGACGCTTAATACAAATACGTTGCAATCAATTATACCCAACGATAAACTGGAATGACAAATTTCGCATAAATTTGGTAAATTTAGATATTTTTACAAGTTCTCTGAGAAGTCGGAGTTACGAAAATTCTTCTGCTGGTCTCGGGTGAACCCCTGTTTTTATTATTGTTGCGCAGAGTTGGGAGTTAATCAATTAACTTTTCAATCAGTTCATTAAATGACTAAAAATATAATTGCAATTAACATTAATTGCAATTAACTATCAATTGCATATTGCAATTAATTTATTTGGATTAATCTATGTTGATTGCAACTCGCAATTAAAACAATTGCAATTAACTTTTTTAATTGTTCTAAGAAACAATTAAAACTAACAATTAATCTATTTAACTTTACAGATATCAGATACGACGTGTTTGTTTGGGTTTTGTAGGCTTACGCAGCGCACAGTGTTACTCATATACGCATTTCAATAACTTACACATTTGTTCTGACGCCACTTCGCGCCCTATACAATAATCAGTTTTAATTGTTGGTTTTTAATCAAATACCGCAAAAAGATTGAAAATTGATTAGTTTCTAATTGTGGAAAGTCACCATAAACCATTGATTAATTGTTAATTACGACTACAGCAATTAATAATCAATTAATTGTTAATCGAGAGTTTTCACAATTGCAATTAATTAATTGTTAATTGTTATAGTCATGAATAACAATTAATTAATTGTTAATCTTTAGTTACCCTAGCAAGAAAATTTTGCCCAACACTGTCTTTGCGGAATCTTCAGAATTTGACATGCTTAGAGCAGTTTATATCAGACATCTATTCGGTATATAAATTGTCGGATAGAAATGTGGCCAGCATGTTATCTCCATAAAGAGCTCCATGATCTTAGACGATTTTTAAAGTTGTTTTTTGTTTGTTAAAAGTTCGGTAATTTGGCTTGAAATTTTACCAGTATACTGGGATGGGTTTTTACACAATTGTAGACGAAAATCAGTTAATTGTTAAAGATTCGGGTTCGTGAAAGGAATACCTTACCAGAAAGAAGAAAAAAGAAAACAAAATGCTGATCATTTCCACTCACATATCAGAACTCTATTCTCTCGATGTCCAATCTCGAGCTCGGTAGATCCTACAGTGAGATATCTAGCTTAAACATTTGAAAAACAAAAAAAAACTTCGAAACGCCTCTGATGCGAGAATAAGATAGCGTATAATGTATGTAGATACACTATGATAAAAAAAAAGAACGCACAAGCACAAATGCAAGCTGAATATTCCTTCTCGGAACAAATTGTGAAAAAAAAAACAAGGAAAGGCAACTCCGAACTCTGATCAGACGAGTGTACGAGTGTTTTAAATTTGTTTTTACAAATATTTCCATTATTTCCAAAGTGTTCGTCAATTTCGATGAACTTGAACTTGGCACATGATGCGCGGAAGCCGCACTGTGAAAACATATTCACGAAAGAAAATAAATCTTTGCACGATTGAGATATCGTACTATTGGGGACGTTGGACAATGTTCTGAAATGGGATCTGTTCGCATTCGCACCTTCGCTAAATATGGAAAATGTAGCTTCATTTCGAGTTGTCATTTCTGGTGTTGGTTGAAAGCACTTGTTACTTTCCACCTGCACGAATGTTGTACAATTACTCATTGAAGGATTTATTTCCGCACCCAACATACATGTATAAAAATGTTCAGCACAATGACCGCTACAAAACGTACGTCAAGGTTAAGATCGTCGGAGTTGAAGACCACTCTTGAAATAATTACCAATATTTGTACAGAAGTTTACGTTAACGAACGAGGCTATATGAGTTGATGGAAAATGTGTCATCGAAAATGAACATTGAGAACCAAAAGAAGTGTACGACGACACTATAACGTAAAAGTGTTCATTTGAACAAAGTTGAGCACTCGTCTGATCAGCACTTTAATGATACAACTACTTAATTAACTATCCGTCAAGACGCTACATACTCGAAGCCTGTATCGTTCCTTGCCGCTTCGCTGCAAGCTCATTCGCTCACTGGCTCTCGAGTTGTTTATTATCGGCGAATGAAGAGCAATAAAAAAAAAGGATCTTTGATACGTCGCGTGAATATAAAATCGTTGTCTGATACTGAAACGGTTGGATGATCAACAAAAATAAAAGTGAAAAATCTGTTCGTTTGAACTCAATGGAAGACATTTATTTTTCAACCATACTTTCCATTACGAACGGAAGAGGCGAAATCTGTCGGAATTATTGTTTGACGTTCCAGATCTTTGGTGTTTATTAGTGTGGCTAGACCGGGTATGATTGGTGGGAGAGAACGTGCCCAAAAAGATATTACGTCCGAAAAATTTACGTTGTCCCAATCGCGGTCCAAACTTTCTTTGATCAACGTGTTTTTCGGACAATAACGATCGTCTATGAACACGGTCGGACGACAACGGCCGCTTTCTGTACAAAGCTTCTTGGTGGAAGGATCCCGCTACCTGTTCTTGTTCGAATCTACCCTCCAACGGTTTCCAGTAAAAAATGTAGCCGTGCATGTTTTCGTCAAACAGGCTGTGAATGGTTTTGTTCTAATATTAATACAATGGGTCTATCTTCAATCTAGCCTTCGCCAGTCTAGGCCTAAGGGGGCTTGTCAACGCGACGGCACAATTTTTATTCGCGGGATAATCATTTAACTGGTAAGGGCAAATAATATTAGAAATAAGCGCCTAGAAATTTCGTGCCAAAACTGATAATGACGAATGCATGCGCATATACCGATGGATCTAAATAAAAATCGACATGCCAGAGCCTTGGGATTCACTGAATCGCTATCCAAGCTTATGGACAGCAAATGCTTCGTCGTTCAGTCAATACGCCACCTGAAAATTCGAGTTCCCCTGTTCAAAACTTTCTTTGAACGGTTTGCTACAATGAACCACGTTTGAATCTCGAAAGCGACAAAATTACCTCGCCATTAGCTGGTAAGGGAGAGTGGGGCACAATGTGTCACGGGGCACTGTGAGCCAAATGCGGTTTCTCGGAGGTTTGTAGCTCGTAAATTCCGAAACTTTATGTGTTGGACCGCGATTTATAATTTCGTCATGCCTAAAAGAAAATCGATAGCTTACAAAGAGTTATTAAAAGTTAAAAATTGATTTGAGGCTTGGAAAAAATTTTTTTTTGTTCGCCTGGAAAACGTAAAATATAACGACACTTTCTGTAGCGGCTCGAATTTTCGATCCTAATTCATAGTTTTGTTTATGATGCACACGGTGACTTGTGTTTTCCCATTCGTAGTTTAATTAATAGTTATTTTCATCAATAATAAAATAATTCACTAGTGGGGTACAATGTGTCACCGAGCTGTGGGACATAATGAGTTGACTCCAAATGTTATTGGCAAATAATACCTGTCGTGAAATTATCGGTGTGTATGAAAATCTGTTATCTATGTAGAAAAATATAAGCGTTTCAACCGGCTCGTTGTACCCTACGTTTGGCAGCACTTGACACAATGTACCCACCTATCTGACACATTATACCCCATCCGTGGGGCACAATGAGCCAATCCGCAAATTTTTTCGATCCTATGATTGTAGGATTTTAAATCTTTTTGCCAAAAATATGGTAGCTTTATTGTACGCCCAAAGGTCTAGAACAACGGTTATGACCTTTTTTTTCTAATCCGACTACTTTGGTAACAGTAAAAATTCGTTAGAAAAAAAAGTGACACACTGTGCCCCACCTTCCCCTGACCAAGGAATCACGGTCTCAGAGTGTGGCTCGCGGAGTTTGCGATGTGATTGTAAACTCCCGCTTGCAAGGTGTAGTGAAAAAATATTTCGATGGTCCCGAGCGGGTCTATCTTATCTCGCTCAGACCTTTACGCAGTAGCGTAATTGAAAGGATCCCAGATGTACTAGCGTAACTCTCGCGTCCTCCGCAAAGTATCGTATCTCGGCAGACCCTGTTCATTCTAACGCATCTCCGGGCGCGCGTGAGATCCATCGTATCTCCCGCAGCCTTAGAACGGAGTATCGTAACTCGCCGACTGCGATATGCTCTATCGTATCTCAGATGCACCAAAACGTTTCATCGTAAGTCGAAATTTGGTGATTTTTGAAAAACATCACTACTAAGTTCGTTCGAGCTTGAAGAATGCCCAGACAAAATTTTAAATCATTTTGATAATTTTTTGTGCTGTAATTAATTAAAGTAAAACAAGATATCGTATCCCCCCGCGCTCTGAAAGTTCCATTCTAGTTTCTATTCTATCGTAAGTCGTCGAAAATCTCGACGACTTACAATGAAAGAATAAGTTATGTAACGATAACAGTTATAAGTATGTTATTATTATGACGTGAATGGAAATAATATAATAATTCATTGATTTAAACAGATAATTAATTAATCATGAAATATAGAAAAATAATAATCGTAATGATATTATTAACACCTTTTGAGATTGGGCGACACAAGAATTGTATTACGGTTATCACTATATCTATTCGTTTGAAAATTGACTGAGATTTCGCGATTTTATTTGAAACAAAAATTGATTACCAGTCACAAGATATTTTATTTTTAAATTTTATTCCGAAAACTTTACATAGTATGAAACAATTTCATTAGAAAAAAATATGCATTAGGTATATCTCTACAAGCAGCTATTTTTCATACAGTTCCATACAAATTATTAGCACACATACATGTGCTAATAATTTGAATGAAAGACCTTTCGTCGAAGCATGACGGCTGTCAGGGGGAAGGCCTACCAAAGACCTTTCGACCGAAATATATGATGAATATTATGATAATAGTATATTATGTTTCTATTTTCACAACGCTTTTCATGTCTAAAAAATATTCTGCGTATAATGCGCAATATTTCGACATAAATGTTGCGATGATTCAGTGACATTTTATTTTTGAGAACGCGAAACTTTCAAACCGCGTTTACTGAAAACTTGCGATTCGTAGATACGATGAAACGTTTTGGTGCATCTGAGATACGATAGAGCATATCGCAGTCGGCGAGTTACGATACTCCGTTCTAAGGCTGCGGGAGATACGATGGATCTCACGCGCGCCCGGAGATGCGTTAGAATGAACAGGGTCTGCCGAGATACGATACTTCGCGGAGGACGCGAGAGTTACGCTAGTACATCTGGGACCCTTTCAATTACGCTACTGCGTAAAGGTCTGAGCGAGATAAGATAGACCAGCTCGGGACCATCGATTTGTCGTATTTTGGTCGCCTATCAACTTTTTCGAAGTAACAGAACCATCCGGTAGAGTTTTTAAGTAAATTTGGATCTAGAGTGACAGCTGTCATTGACAGCTCAAGACGTATTGCGTTATTCCAGTGAAATCACTGAACGTTTTCGATTCATCGGCAACGTGAAATAATTTTTTCATCAAAAAGGTATTTGGAAAATTAGGGCATTTTTAAACAACTTCGGATAATGACATATGACTGAGTCTGCGAATCGAATGGAATCGACGTCTACACGTTGTCCGATTATATTGTTGACATTTTGCCTTCGCACAAGTCCGCCAACCGGAATAGTTTAAAAATTCTAACAGATGTGGCGAAAAATTGGATTCTTTTTTAACGTAACGTTTCAGGAGTATGCGATATCAGAATTGTGACTTCGCATTAAAAATTAGCAACTTCAAAAATGAGTGATACCGCTGATTGGAACATAATCGATCTTGTCAGATTTTTTTTTCACCTTATCGTGCCTACGGACTGTGGCAATTTTTTTCTACAGGTCTCGAGATGCGAATTGACAGAACGAAAGACGAACAGGTATATTGGCTCAGAAACGTGACACATCTATTTATAAATGCTATGTCTTATGTACATTTGATTTCTTCATTGAATATTAATGATCAGCAAGCAATGTGCTCGGGCGAGTGTAAGTATAAATAAAATAATGATCTTTCGTATCTCGGAAATACTCGTTTATCGAATTCCATTATTTTTCAACGCCGTTGCGCCTCACTGTTGCTTCGCCATAACTTGCTTTATCGTTTTATTGAGTTCGGCATTTTTCCAATTCAACGATATGTTGTCCAAGTGATTGTCGAAATCTATGAGATTTCGATACTCCTCCTCCTTTAAGAGCGTGTAAATTGTTTCCGTGAGCGCCTCTTCGCTGTCCAGAATCACACTGCGAATGTAAAGAAAACATGTTGGTTGATTCGGAAGCAATGTGCATGTTTTTTTTTTCTTTCAGGAACTGTATTTTAATAGTGAGATATCAATCATTGCGCACAACCGTTGTGCCATATGTAAATATTATATGACAAGAGTGTGCAAACAGAAATCCATCCAGGCATCTTAGATTTAAAAAAAGGCCACTGAAACATCATTGAAAATAACTTCAAGTAAAAGCAAACTTTGCAACGTTCAATCATGGCGTATCTTGTACAAACGCCAACTTGGTAAATATTTTGGAGATCTATAATAAATTGTACCGACAGTAGAAATTAAGAGAATTAGAGTAAGGGGTATTTTAAAGTTTGAAAAGTTAGTGAGAAAAGGCTTTTCTTTCTAAAAATGATCGGAATATCATTCATTTCGAAATAGTTACAGCATAAAACCCATATTTCCGAAAATTCAAATTCCTTTTCATTCAATTCAAATTCATGAACCTTTTAACCAATTTTCGAAATATTTAGCTCTAAAATACCTTATATAATGCTCTACTTCCGTACAAAAACCTAACGAGATATTTCAAAAGTTGTCGATGTTACTCTGCTGGAAATTATTTCTCGAAAAATGTAAACATCTTCAAATCCTAATAATATGTTTCCTAATACCCCAATACGTTTCAACGATTTTCCCTAAATTCATTCAGAAAATACATTCTACAATACACTATGACAATGCAGAAATTCAACCAATTATCCAAAAAAGCCTAGAAATTTTTGCGCGAATAAAAATTTCAAACACACGCACACGTGTCGTTCTAAATGACATTTTTCTACGTTTCGGAACAATCTCATCACATTTCCATGAAAATCTGCGAAAAAAAGAATTTAACCAACAAAGTATCCTCTATGTATCACTCTGAAGTAACAGTTACCGAAAAAAAATAATGCCTCTTTCAAGCTTTATGTTCATGAATTCTAGATATTCATGCATAAATTAAACGTTGCACGCAAAAATATTAGACTTACTCTGTACTATCTTTGGCTTTCCATTTTCCATCCATATGTTGGAATACTCGTAGTGGATTGGTTTGCATACCAAGGGTTACTTCCCTATTGTCTATCTGTAAACGACATCGGATAATTCAATCAAACATTATCAATTCGAACTTCGATGCTATTGGAACAGTCCGCTGCCTTCAGTGGACAATCCAAAAGCTCCGGACGGCTATTTTGCTGCTTACCACTGCGAGCACGGCGTTGTTATAGTTTTCAGCAATTTTGTCAGCTATCCTGTGGGCTGGTTTATCCGTGCTGTGTATCAGAAACAAATCCAGGTTTGACAGATAGTTTCAGAAAAGGTTTAACGCTTAATTCGTTAAAAAGACTTAAACGTTTAATTCAGTTACGATACAGCTGTGCACAGTAACTGTTCTAAAGGCGAACCTAAAAGTTTGTATGAGTTTTCAGGATATTACTTTTATTACTTAAGGAGTTACGTGGGTTTAAAAATTTCAAAAAATCCATTTTTTTATTTTATTATCTAATAGTACAATATGTCTAGAATATTCTCCCAAAGTTTTAAGTCAATCGGAGTAAAAGTCTAGGAGAGAGAGAGCCTTTGGGAATTCCCCCCGTTGGAAAAGACCGGCCGGGAGCGACGCAGGTATACGCATTTTTCTCAAAACACTATTTTTGAAGTCGGTGGACACGATTTCTCAAAAACTAATGCACCGATCTTATTAAAATTTTGCACACTTCAAAATAGCACTAACTAGTGATTTAACGAAGGTTTTTTTTTCGATTACAACTAATTTTACAAGGCTATTTTGCATACAAAACTATTTTGCATACAAATCTATTTTGCATACAACTCTGCCAAAAATTCAAATTTCAATTTTTTAAAAAATCCTTCGTTCAATCACAAGCCATACTTATCTACTGACAGAAATAATTTTGTTTTTCAATTTCAGATAAAGCTATCATGAGTTATCCTGACCACCACAAGGACACTTTTTTTTTGAGGGACCTCCGGAAACCAGGTCCCACCGGCTGAATTTCCCAAATTTTTGGATGAAATTTTAAAAAAATATTGTTGAAATATTGCTCTTTTATGTGCTTAACATTTTGAATACAATAATTTATATATTATATTTAAACAAAAGTAGAGAAAATATGTGTTTTTTTGGCTTCGAAACCCATGTAACCCTTTATGATGGAATCAATTTTGCCTACAAGAATCCCTCGAAATTTTTTTAAGATACTTATTTAGCGATTTACAATATGAATCTACAAAAAAACATCCCATATAATAATAAAAATAAGGACACTAAAATGTAAAAAAGAACTTTTGTTGCGTTTCAATGACGCAAACTTCAACACCATAAATGGCGAATGTTGATAAAACGTAAGCTGCCAAGACTAGCTCGACATTCAGAAAAGCCAAACGTAAGTAAAACCAAATCGATCAATTATTCAAAGTTTCATACCTCATGTCGCTGATCAGTTCATTGGCTAAATAGTATCCTGCGATAACGAGGCCTTGTTGTATCGCATATTGATCGACCTGTGTTGAAAAAAAAAAAAATGTGTTACAGTCGCTATAAAATGCGAGTCACTCAGGATCGATACGATAATATTTTGCGGCTTGAAAACAAGTCGAATTAGGTTAGAATCGATAAATCAGACGTTGAGATTACGTTCGTTACTTTGATCATCGCGTCATAAGATCTCGCAATGAGAATGTTTTTTGCAATACTATAAGAGAACAAAGCACAAGAATTAAAGAGGAAAAGATTCGTATGCAATGAAACCTACCAAAGTCAACGCTAGCTCGGCCATTGGAGAAACATGGAGGCAGAGATGAAACAGTGGTATAGCATCTTCGATGTAGAGCTCGGACGATTTACCGTCACTTTTGCTCTTCTGTTTCGCGAGAAGCAAACCATTTATAGCGCAGTGAGGATATTTGGCTGCGTGTAAAATGACTTTGCAATAAGCACGGGGCGAGAACGTCACTTCGGCCATTTTTAAACACGATACACACGCTCACGCAAGTTACGAGTAGTGGGGCGGAGCAGACGACTGATCTACCGAAAATATAATGTATTTTTCGTAAAAGTCATTAATTGAATGATAAAAAAAAACACAATAATATACAAAAGTCGTTATTAATATGCTCAACGATTAATGAAGCTCGATTACAGCAGTAAAATCAATCGCCGAAGAGTAACTTTGAGTATTCGTCTTATTTACGACTAGCGTCGTCAATGTAATTACGAAACCGTGACTAACCTTAAAAACCTTGGAAACTTTTTCATATATTCTGCATTGACTCTGTAAAGTGAACAATATGCTATTGATCGTTCGTGACATCGTTTTGACGCGTATGTTAAATAAAATGAAGGAGAAAAAAAGCGCAAGGGACGATAGGAGACGAGGTTACCGATCGATCGTCATGGAGGGGCATTTTTGTTCATCATTTCTTTGCTCATATGTATCCGGAGATTCCCCTTCTTTGTATGTAATAAATCTTATATTTCTTTTTTTATTACATATTTTCAGTACGATCCATCCAAAAATTCCTATAGTCAACAATTGTACCTTCGGTGTTTCCGAGAAATCTTGCATTCGTAATAAATATTTGATCGGAGGCGTTCACGCTACACGTCAGCCCCCACTGGATACTATTCTTATTGCGATAAATGTTTCGCGTTTTATCCGGGTTTTTTAATTCGGTTGTAGGTTGCTTCGTAGCGCTAGTAGTCGTCTAACGGCTTGCTTCACGCATGCGCGCTCAAAACTCGTAAAGACGATTTATTTACGATTTTTTTTTTTGAGTATCTGTAAATAAAAAAAATTCAAGTTAGTGATTTGAGATTGATCTCTTTTGTCAACTTTCACTTATTACGTAGACCGAGAGAACTGTGAAAAGTGCTTAGGTTTAATATGCTGAAGTGCATCATCGTACCGAGCTGTACCTCAGGGTACACGTCAAACCCGGAAAAAGTGCACTTTTTTTTTACTATTACGAAGGATGTAGACAGTGAAAAACTGTGGAAAAGTGCTGTGAGGCGAGAGAACGACTCCGTGAAAGCTGGAGCAGCAGCTTGTAAAAAACATTTTCGAAGCAACGAAATTCTTTGGCAACGCGAATATCTGCATCTTAATGGAAAAGTAATCGAAGTAGTAAACAAACCCAAACACACTCACGATAAATTCTCACTCCATAATTATTGAGCATGTAAATAATTAACAATAATAATTAGCGAAATAAAAATCCTCATGTTTGTGCACTCACAATCAGTATATGGCGTATATTGCTTGCGCTGCAATATACAGGATGGACCATTTAACGTGACCACCCCAAATATCTCCGTTGCCTTTAGAGTGACGAAAAAAATGTCAGAAGGTAATTTGATTGATTTCGAAGGGCTAATACAGTGGTGGAAAATTCATTTTTGTCAAGGTCATAGTTTTTGCGTTCTCAAGGTCATCAATGGTTTTTAAAATGGGAACATGTTTTTTTATTATTAAGACGTTATAGCTGATATTCAGACGAATCCAACGACCTATAATATCATGACCTTGAAATGATTTTTCACCAAAATCCACGTGTAAAAACGGGAAATCTTGATGGTATTCACAATAAGAATATCAGAATAATGTAATTGAATTTTTTGTGCAGAAAATTTATCGTAACAAATGTTCGAAGTAATGGCCATTAACGTCGACACATTTTTGAAGACGTCGGAAGAATGATTGTTTTGACTTTCGAATGATTTCTGGTGTGATAACGGCGCAGTTCCATTTTCTCTGCTTGACTGTACAATACCATTTTCGATACGGTTATTACATATTACTTTGGATGGATACACTTGTCTATTGATTCTAATATTCGTAGATGGCAAACATTCTTCACTCTACTACAGTTTTACTACGTTACAATGCCAGTATTTACAAACATCAGAAACATCTCCGAATATTGAGATTATTGTATCCGTTGGATAACCTGCGCCGCTATCACACCAGAAACTATTCGAAGGTCAAGAGAATCATTCATCCGACTTCTTAAAAAATGTGTCGAGGTTAATAGCCATCACTTCGAACAATTGTTACAATAAATTTGCTGCACGAAAAAATTCAATTACATTATTCGGATATTCTTATTGTCAATGCCATCACGATTTCCCGTTTTTACACTTGTATTTTGGTGAAAAATCATTTCAAGGTCATGATATCATATCATGACCTTGAATTCGTTGGATTCGTCTGAATATCAGCTACGGCCTTGATAAAAAAAAACATGTTCCCCTTTGAAAAACCATTGATGACCTTGAGAACGCGAAAACTATAACCTTGACAAAAATGATTTTTTCACCACTGTATCAGCCCGTCGAAATCAATCAAATTACCTCCTGATATTTTTTTCGTCACTCTAAAGGCACCGGAGATATTTGGGGTGGTCGCGTTATATGGTCCACCCTGTATAGTATCTCAGTTCAGACGACTACTAGCGCTGCATGTGACGTAATTCGGCAATAACAATGACGGGCAATTCATGAACCGTATCTAGACGACTGTTGTCAGGGGGCTGAATCAGGTGTTTCACGAGTGCAGTCGTGAAACTACAATTACTACATCCGGCGATGTAGTAATTGTTATTATTTATAGAACACGAAAGCACCGACAGGGGCAGCACCAATCAATGAAATTGGTATTACGGCTACTTGTGAGTTTGCATGCTCAAAAAATTTCCAAGGCAACGGATACCAAGCGGCACTTATAGCTTGGAGTAATGAAATCGGCTTTTTTTCGTCACGCTTACGTATACCGAATGTATATATTTTTTTAATTACAATTATGAGTGGCCGATAATATTATCGGAATAAAAGTGAATTTTGAAAGAGTTATTCAACGTAATAAGTGGATGTTTGAAGTAATTATTAAACACGCGCGGAATGAAAAGAATTTCTAATATACGAAGAAGTTAAAAGCGATCGCTGCATACGATGTTGTGCAGAGTTTATAAACTAAAAGCTGTACATTGTATTTGTTCAGTGTAAATACTGCTATCAGTCGTCAAGATCATCGATACAAAGTAAAATCCTACTTGTCTACTACATAAAGTGGAAACGTTATCTGTCCTTTTTATTCTTTTACGCTTAAACTGCTCAACGGATTACAAATGTAATTTTTTCTATACAGAATACATATCCTGAACCATGGGAATATTCTACTTTTTCATGAATTTTTTTGTGTTCTTTTGCGCAATTCTTTTTATAGAAAAATAATAACACAAGAATTTGAACTTTGGTATTATATTCGAACATCCTAAATTATGCAGGAAATTATTTGATGTTGTTTTTTCTTCGAGGTAATTTACACGAATTTTTCTCGACTGACAGAGCGCTTCCAAAAACTGCGTGCTTGTCGACGGACGTGATCGCGTTCGTCAGAATACTGTGTATAAAGAAATATAGAGGGAATCTTAATTTGCATGTGAACCACAGAGAAAGAGTTTGCGTGAATAATTTCAAAATAGCGGACTTGCAAAAAATAGGCTAGGAAAATATAACTTTTATATAAAATTTTTTATTATAGGAATTTTATTATAGGCTAGGAAAATATATTTTATTATAGGCTAGGAAAATATAAAAAATTTTATTATGAAAAATAAGAAAATATTGATTAAGGCAGTATTGTTGTCTAGATCGCTGTTTTGGAGGTGATTTTTAGGATGAAATAACTGTTAAACCGTTCCAGTTTTATTTCTAATTTTTTTTTACACACGCTTATTGATCCTTCGAGAATATGTAGGGGAAGGTAGGGTACAGTGTGTCACTTTTTTCCTAACAAATTTTTACTCTTATCAAGGTAGTCTGATTAGAAAAAAAAAGGGTCATGACCGATTTCATAGAACTTTGGGCGTACAATGAAGCTCCCATATTTTTTGCAAAATGATTAAAAATTCGTAAATAATGGGATCGAAAAAAATTTGTGGCTTGGCTCATTGTACCTCATAGGTGGGGTACAATGTAAAAATGACCCAAACAAAATGGATAGGAAAAAATCACATTAAATTGGTAATTCGTCGTCGCGTTTGCGCGTAATGTCGATTCTAAGTTAACCCTAGAATGGTAAGCTTATTTTTTTTGACCTATTATGGTAACCTGGGGTGATAAACCACCCCAATTTTGAACAATTCATATCTCCGATAAAATTTCACGAAAAGGGTACAACTTGGGCTCATTATTTTCGTTTTTTAATGCATCATCACGTAAGACTACGGCGATTCCGCTTGAAGTAGGAAAAGTTAGTGAAGAATGAGGTCAAAAGGGTGAAAAACATGAAAAATTCGTAAAAATGACTTTATTTTATTGAATTTGCAATATCTCCGTTGATTTTTAACGAAATTGAATAAATCCAACGGCATTATAAAGTGAAAATATACAGTTTTGAGACAGGATGGTTAATTTTACTCGATTTTCGAAAAAGTCTATTCCGGGAATCGAAGTCTGGGAATTTAAAAGAAGTCACGAGGTACTAGTCTGGGAATTTAAAATAAGTCAGTCGTAAACGCGAGGAAGGGCGAAAGGCCGCGAGACTTAAACTCGCCTGGGGTGGTTTTTCACCCCAGGTTACCGTTCTAGGGTTAAAGTCGTCTGCTAAAGCCCATTTTGGTGTACAAAGAGTCGCGGCGTGACGTTGTCCATGACAGTGGTTTTGTTTTTTATTACTTGGCGTCGAGACGCTGCCGCGTCTCTTGACATATAGGTGGGTACGGTGTGCCAACTACTGCCAAACGGAGAGTACAATGAGACGGTTGAAACTCTTATATTTTTCTAACATATATAACAGATAAATCACGGTCCAACAGAAAAAAAAAATCTGTATTTGCGAGCTACGAACCTCCGAAAAATCGCACGTCGTTGACAGCAGCCCGTGACACATTGCGCTTCTTCGGAGCGTGTCGTCACTTCTTCGTTTCCTCATTGGGAGTCGGGACATTTGTGCCCCACATCTCGGTGATACATTCTACCCCACTAGTTAAATACTTGATTATTGATGAAAATAACCATTAAACTACGAGTGGAAAAACATAATTCACTGAGCTCATCATGAATTATAAAACTATCGATTAGGACCGAAAACCCGAGCCGCTACAGAAAGTTACGTTATATTTTACGTTTTTCCAGCGAGCGAAATATTTTTTCCAAGCTTCAAATCAATTTTTAATTTTAAATAATTCTTTGTGAGCTGCTATCGACTTTGTTTTGAGGCCTGACGAAACTAAATATAAATCGCGGTCCAACACAAAAAAATTCAGACTTTACGAGCTACAAACCTCCGAGAAATCGCATCTAGCTCACAGTGCCCCGTGATACATTGTACCCCACTCTCCCCTACAAATAAAAAAAAAACGTGATCATAATGTACTTCTGTATATTTGTTTACAACGGTGCGTGGAAAACGCTCTCAAGTGGCGACCAGTGTTGTGGACGTTGTATGAATGTTAAAAAAAAATATATTCATAATCTGTACGAGTGTTGTGATGTTTGGTACCAGATTCAGCAAAAAAATTTAAAAAATGGCAGCATGTTAAACTTTATCAATTTTTTCTATTATTCTGAACATTCTACGAGTTATATTTTTAACTCTTTTTAAGGCATAGGGAATATTTTTACCACCAATTTATTTTTAAATTATTGGCACCAATTTTGTGGTAGGAAAATTGGCGCCAATAATTTAAAAATAAATTGGTGGTAAAAAAATGCCCTATGCCTTAAAAAGGGTTAAAAACTATTTCGACTTAATTCTACTACTAACGTTGAGAAACAGTCTACTGAAGGTGTATGTCAAATCTGAGCTCAATCAGCCAATGAATTATCGAGATATCGTGGTTGCTGATTTGAAAAATATAGATACTGGAAAAACGCGTTTAAAGTTTGCTGCGTCTCGATCGGGCGCCCCGAGCGTATTTCTTATAATTTCTATAACTCGGCTAATTTTATGAGTATCACTAAACGATTTTCATAGACGTATTCAGAAAGGTCAGTAGAATAATAAAATTAAAAAGAAACGATCTTTTCACATTTATAGACAATACTGCCTTAATTGACACCCTAGATCATTCAAGCCACACATATGTAGAATGATATATTCAAATTTCAGACCGATTAATCGAACAGTGTTTTTGGAATCGTGAATATACGCAGATTTGCAAAAATGCGGTTAAAATTTTTCGTACCGAACTTTCTTTCATGAAAATGACTTACTCTCGGGACTGAAACTTTGGAAATAATAGGAATTTCTGGCTAAAAATTTAAGGACACATTCTCGAGAAATTATACTTTCGCATACGACCATAATCGAAATCATTTCTGTCAAACTGAAAAAATAAAATATCCCCTTAAGGCATAGGCTGAATCTTTTTCTCAAATTTCATCAAATTGCTCAGGTATGGACAAAAATCAGATTTGCATGTTTTGGCTTTCTCACACAGGAAGCTTTGTTTTGATGGAACTTTCTTTTGCCATTTGTATAGAAATATTTTCGGAATGTTCCATAATTTCCTTCGTACAGAAGCAAAAAAAGCTAGTTCGAGAAAAATACGTGTATATTTTTTTTTTGTTTTCACAAGGAATTAAAATCTTAATTGTCCCTTCGTCCGCTGTCTCGTCTCATTTCGATTCAAACCCAACTGGATACTGTTCCTGTGACTATAAACTAAAGATTAAAGCAAAGAAAATCCGTTTTTTTTCCGCTAATACGTGATCTCCATGATTACCATTGATCCAAATAATGAAAAAAAAAAACTAATGACCAACCGCCGTAGTTATAGCTTGAATAAGTAAACATTTCATTTTTCGGAGCAGATGGCTGACTTGTCTGACGAATCGGATGTAAATCCCTCGGAAATGGCCCGAATGGTCGAAGATTTGGACGATCTTGATAATACGTTGCTAGGCGGTTCTTCAAAGAGACCAGATCTGTTCCGCGACGTCAACAGGGATAAAGAAACGACAGGACCAAAGAAGAGAGTAGCGTTTAAAGGTTTAATGAAATAAAATTGAATTACGGGGATATTCCAGTCTAGATGCCTAAATTTCGGGCTTTTTTCGTGCTTCATAAAAAAAACGAAAGCTATTTTTAGTATCCATTTTTTCAACGTCTTTTTACGGATGATTAAAAAAAAAAATTGAAAAAGCAATCGGCCTCTAAACATAGCCGTGAGAAAAAAGGGTTGAGGCCGTTGACATGATTCCAAAGGCTCCATTCATCTGAAAGAGAAATAAAACCAATTTTCATGATCAATAATAATGTCATTATGGCAGGTAAAAAAGAGAATTTTTTTTCTTCTGGCGACTGTCTGAGAATAAAAGTTAATTTCTCGCCTTATTTTTTTCAGTTTTTAATTTTTTTAAATAGTAATAGTAGCCCATACTACACTTGAAGTCAATCGATTGAACAGAACTCGAAATTTTATGTCAACCAGGTTGAAAAAAAGTAGTTTCGAGAAAAACGCGTTTAAAGTTTTGAGTACAATTTCAGACAACCGCAACTATCTAAGCGGTATAATGGCATGTTATACTTACATTATATTAAGGCAGTAGTCTGCTTTAGGAGCCGAAAAAAAAGCGTTTTTTCAACAATTTTTTTGAAAGGGAAGGAAATGATTGCGGTAAACGAAATTTTGAGACGATAGTATATTATATTCAAGCTTTAAAAAACAATTTTTATTATTACAAATTATTGAAATTTGCCAAAGTTGTAACGATTTTTCTGGGGCGCCTGGAGTGTGCACTCGTAAATCGGTGCCGGTGATGGAGGTCGTGCGATGCATCTGAAACAGTGGAACCAAATTTTTTTTTAGTTTTTATAAGTTCCTTTTCTATATGAACTAAAAAAATACCGAAGAAATGACGAAATTCCAAATTTTTTCGAAGTTTGAAAAAAAAATTCACTTTTTTGAAAAAAAAAATTCACTTTAAGTTGCAAAACAAGTAATTTAAATAGTACTTTTGTCCAACTTTTTTAGTTCAAATAGAAGATAATTCAATACTGAAGCTAGATCACTTTGGTTTTTTTCGATCGGACATATATTGTTTTTACTATCGCCGGCACCGTTTTCCAAAACTTGTGAAAATGAAAACTCGAGAAAACGGGCTGTAAAGTTCTGCCCGAGCATTCGCACCTGCTCGACGCTCGGCCACTAAAACTGATCTAGCTTCGAAAATATGTCGAATTGGCCTCTAAAATTTTGAACACATATTCTTGGATAGTTTTGGAATAGATTTAAGACAAAAACGAAAAATCGATTTTTTGAAGCCTGTAAAGCAGACTACTGCCTTAATCGGCTATTCCTGCATCGTAAAGTATGCCTTCCTCGACTTCGAAATGATGCTTTTCTGAAGCCTGTTCTTCCCTGCGAGCAGTTCGAGCTTTCTTAGAAGCTTCTGAAGTTCGTAGCTCCGACCGGTCAGTCCTATTCTGGTCTCGTTTTTGTTGGCGACATCCAATTCGCTACAACTTTGTAAATATTGTGAATTTCGAAATTGCCTTCTGAGGATATATTGTTAAGAGTCTATACTTTAGAAAAGTGCAAAGAAAATCGATTTCTTTTTTCAAATTTCTAGATCAGAATACACCATTAAGGAGTGATGGCACACTGCCACCGGGAAAAATAGTCTAATTTCAACATTTTTTAATAGGAATACAGTGAATGAAATACAAAATCTGTCAAAAAACCTTCATGGTGGCTGACTGTAGCTCGCGGCCGGAAAGACTTATCCCTCAATTTTTGTCCAGGAACAAAAAACTAAAAATGTTTGAGTTTTATATAAAAGTACCTCGGGAAGAACGTACGGAAATGGAAAAAAATACTGTTTACTCTAGAAATGGTAGGCGTACGAACGAAAAGTTTGATTTCTAGCTCGAAAATTTCGTGAACAATCGTTTATAACAAAAAAGTTAACAACAAAATGTAAGATCCGGAGGTATTTTCCCACATAATGTAATTTTACAGCTACAGTTAAAATTTCAACTGTATTGATGAAGATCTGTTAAAATTGTGTGTCCGACTAGTTTGAAAAATGCAGTGCCGAGAATCACGCGTTGAACGTTTTTCGTAGCATTTTTCAAAATAATTTTTTTTAATCTGCCTCTCATCTGCGATGCATGCACCATAAAATTGGCTTTGTAAATTAGGGATCTTCGCCTCTTTTTTCTTTGTGGCGTTAAAGACATCCGAGCCACTTTTGCAGCGTCACTTAGCGATCGTTCCGAAAATTTTTTGCGGCACTCGTCAACCTCGCGCACAAATTGTAGGTATTCGGCCTGATTGCCATGCCTGATACCTCGGTAATCTTCATTATGCTCGATAAACCATTGTTGTGGACAGATGCGGCCATAGTTATTACAATATACAGAATGATTTTCCACTTGAAACAGATTTCAAAGCCGTCGACTAGACCGTTGTATCGAAAATGTCGTTGCTGTTTTGAATCACGCCACCTACGCAGCATCTCAGGAGATCGTTTTTGCTCAGCTTTTCGAAAATTGGCTTGATTGCATCCAAAAGATGTGCTGAACGAGTTGGCTTATGGAGTTACGCCAGCTTGGAGCTCGGAAAAATAGGTATAAAAATAAATATAAAATTTGACGCGACAATTAAAAATATAAAATATTTATTTTTTACAAATCCAATATAGTTTTATTGTGTGGGAAAATACAAAAAGGGATATGTGAATATTGTAGGGAAATAGAGGAAGTGTGCAAAAAAATCATAGGGGAAGAGGGAGGAGAAAGAGATTGCGTAAAGGAATAAATGAAGAAAAAGAGAAAAATGTTACAGTACAAAATACAAGAATGCGACGTGTTGTAATTAAGTGGAGGAATGTGTAAGCGAAAAGTTACTCTTTTGTAAAGAACTTTTGTAAAAAACGGTCCAAATAAAATTCGTTCGATTAATTGATTGGCACTATAGTTTTAGGAACAAATTCAAATAAAAGAATATATTTTTTTTAATAGCGGAGATATAAGGCGTTTAGTGGGACTCTCTTTTGAAAATCTTTGCCGATGGTGGAATTTTTTTTTCTCTGTCAGGCATCGTCTGACAAATGAAAAAATAAAAATTTCTTGTGAAGAAAAGTAATAGCTACAGTGTAGTACAGGGATTGTTTTTAAATGTTTGTAGAAATGACGGCTGTTTGAAAAAAAAAAAATTACCAAAATATTAGTTTAAAAATCAATAAAAATTGAACAAAAAATACTATGCTACATCCTATATAATATTATAAAGAATATGTGGTACAAATTACATCAAAATCAGTTGAGTAGATCTCGAGATATTTTGTCCACCAGTTTGAACAGAGGGTCCTACTAGACGACTTATATCTCCTGCATTTTTTAAAAAATTTATTCATAAAATTATAATGTATTTGTGAAAAATAAAAATGATTTTATATATTTAATAATCGCGTCAAATTTTATTATTATTTTTGTATCTATTTTTCTGAGCGCCAAGGTGGTGGAACACGAATTATGCGAATTTTCATGCAAGATATTGGCTGCTTTCGCTTTCTGCCACGATCACTATGAATTTTTACTAAGCGGGCATTTCTCATGCTGCAGCAGTTCAGTTTCTTTCTTATAAAACTTGTTGTACCTTATTTATAGACCACTAAGGCATTATTTAAGCCAAACAATTTTTATTGTAGCGTTTTACCAAAATACTCGAGGGAGCATCTGCATTTAAACTGCTCGTTTCAAATCGACGATAATCGAATTGACTCAAACAGTATGATAACTGACGAACGTTAACTTCCAGACTTCGATCACGACGATCCTCTGGCAGATTTACTGAGCGACGACGAGACTTCTTATGAAATAAAAAAGCCACAAGCAGGGAACACCAAAAGCAATCTTGTAGCCGATTTATTCGGAATAAAGAATCAAAGGCCGGAAGAGAAAATCACGGAATCGATGAAAGCGTATACTCCACCGGATACAAAAAAAATTGAAGGAACCCGAGATAAAGTTATTCCCGAGGAGCATTCGCCGTTGCCGATCAGCAAAAAATCTCCGACTCCAATTTCTGCACAAGAACGTTCGCTTGCCCAAAACGTTCGCGAAAAATCTCAGGCAAACGAAGAGATTCCATCGAGGACGGAAGATCCGCAGAAATTGCCAAGCGCCAAAGCACGAAAGTCGTCATTAATGGAAGATTTATTCGGTACGCGAGCACCTTCGGCAGCGTCGAAGGAAGTCGAAGCTCGGCCAAATTTCTCAAAATTGAACGTCCCAAATACATTGAACGTGACATCGTCGGAGCCTCCCAAGCCTGAACCATCAACGAAGAGCTCTTCCGGCTATATCATGGACTCTGGAAACATCCGAGAGCCGCGAAGGGGCAGGAAAAATCCTCCGATAATCAGCGATCCCCTTGGATTGTTTTCAGCACCGAAAGATATCGAGCCAATTGTTCAACCAGCCGCGGATGTAGGTACCTCCTAGAAATAGACAAAAAACATATTTCCATTGTACTAAACATTTCATTTCGTCATTATTTTATCAAAAACATAATATATGAATTTAAAGTCTTCATTGTATCAGGACAAAGCAAAGCTCGATTCACGTACGGACAATAAATTGCCACAAGACTTGCCAGAATGGTTGGGTGGTACTGCCAAAGCAAAGGAAACAAAATTGCAGAACGAAAGACAAGCTTTCCACAGTGAAAAGTCGAGCGAAGATCCCATTGGTCAAAGCTCGATGGAGATTTTCACAAGCACGAAAGAATCTCACACGAACGAACCGAGGATGGATTTGACGTGGCAAAAAAATCAAGACTCAACGACCTTTTATCCCGACGTATCAGCGCAGATGATGAGTACGCAGTTCGATCAACAAGCCACTCTTATCGCGATGCAACAACAAGAACACGAGCTCAAAACTGCCGCCACGTTGTCCCATCAGAATGAGGCGGTGGCGAAAATCGTCGAGAATCAAAGGGCAAAGCTCGATGAGCAGGGAAAAATGTTCAACGCTTTGATAAAACATCAATTGGATAGGCAATCGATGCTTGAGTCACAAATGAAGATGCAACAGGCCCGTATAGATCGGTATATACAAGTGAGTAAAATAATTCTTTTCAGGAGAGATGAAGATTCAATTATGAGAGAAATATTCAATACAAGATATTGCAGTTTTTTTTTTCGATTAATTCACCAATGTTTGGATTTACCAAAAACCATTTTTTTTTGTTTCTTACGAAAATAAAGACTTTAATGTCACAACCAACTTCGCTGCCAATCAGAGCATTTGTCGAAGAAAAAAGTGCCAAAGAAACCGACAAGGAGGAAGAAAAATCCCCGCGCCCTGAAAATCTGGTAAACAAGTTGGAATTGGAAAAAGTTCATCTGGAAAACACCGTTGAAATGCTCAGGGAGAAGCACGAGAATGAAATAACAATACTTCAAGAGTCATACGAGTAAAAAATTTATCCCACCCACGATTCATTTTACGAAACAAACAAGAATTGTAACATCTTGTACATAAAATATTTTTACATTGCAGAAAGCAAATGCTGTTTCTTCGCCATGGAAAGGAAAAATTGGAGAAAAAAATGTATGAAGATTACGAGGTACTGGAAAACGAGTGTGCAAAGAGAATTGAAAAATTGAAAATAGAAAAGGAAGAAATGGAGCGAACGTACGGAGAAGAGATCGATAGACTGAAAAAAAATGAGAAAATATTTGTCGAGGAAATGCATACTCGACACTCTCACAATGTTGAATTATTGCAAAAAGAACATGCCGAAACGATCGACGAGATATCACGTGCCAAAGAAGTGGAAAGACAGGCTGTCGACACGATACATAATCACAAGACTGATCTCGGTGATTTGTTGAAACGATCTCAACTCATAATCGAGAGCTTTCAGAATTTGCGGAAAAACCTTGAAGAAAAAAACGATGAATTTGGCGAGACGCGTGAGACTTATTTGAGAAAACAAGAGGAACATTTACAGCGTAAATTCTTTACTTCTCTCTCACTCCGTATACACTTCAAGTTTCGCACTATTTATTCAAAGTAAAATTTAATTATTATCCCAAGAGCTTTCACGTTTAAAATAATTGAGTAAAAAGGAAAAGGTATATGATTCATTTTACATGTTTATTTTATAGTTCTCAGGGACCAATTGCATTTGCAACAAGAGACTTTAGTGGATGAGCGCAAGCGATTGTTAGAGATTTCGCAACGATTGGACGCGAGTACCGCCGAGTTGACTGCGGAATTTAAGAAAAATAGTTTATCAATCAACGAAAGCCAGGAACGATTGGCAACGCGAGAGCGCATACTTATACGTGAGAAACAATTGTTCGACGAGCAAATGAAGTGGGAGCGCGAACATTTGCAGGCAATTAAAGAGGCATGGACGAAGGAGCAAGAACGCCAGATGAAGTTCATTTCTAATGAAAGAGAAGCTGTTGCCAGTGAACGGGCAAAATTGGAAGTTTTCAGTAAATTGAAAAGCAGCTCGGAAGACATGGCCAAAGTTGAGGTAAGCAACATCCAATGAGACATTTGCAATGTACATAAAGAATAAGTAAATTACGTATATCCTAGCGCCCAATGCATCGAGAAGTTGGTAAATAAAATACTCGATTCCTCTTTTTCTTTTATTCAGCTGGAAATTGCGTTAAAAACTGCCCAGGAAGCAGCCAACGAAGCGACGATCGAAAAACACAAATGGGAGGAGAAGTGTCGTATTCTCGATGTGGAAAAACGCTCGTTGCGCGAGAAAGAAAAACACTTGATTAATCGAGCCCAAGAATTGGAGAATCTGACACAATCAGCTCTGAAAAAACGCGACGAAGGTCTCGAAGCGTTGAAAGAAGCCAAACGCACCGAGCAACGGCACAAGGAACATCTCCTTCAGTTGCAAATTCAGTTGGAAAGTTTAGCCCATCGCGAGAACAAAAGAGCAACGGAAAAAGTCGCTAATGCGAGGTATGTAAATCCATTGATCAATTTTCACGAAGCGGAAGTTTGTGAATTACTACGAAAAATTGTACTTTTAAGGGAAAGATTGGCTACGCGAATCTATCCAGCTGAAAAGCCGGAAAAAGACACGGCGGAACATGTCTCATCCATTCGATATGTGAATGAAAAATCTTTGGCATCGAATTCCCACGCTTCAACACATTTCAAGGTACTAAATATTGTCCTACCATACTTACGCAAATGCGTCAATTGCAGACGCTCTTGGCGAGCGACAACAGCATTCGGTTCACTTTTATTATCTCCTAAGATTGAAAAGTACGATTATTACTTCGAAAGTGGTCTTCAACTCCGATGACTTTGATTTTGACATGTGCTGTAGAAGGTAATTATACTGAATACTAGCATCCGCCCGCGTAGAATTTGGCCCATAGAAACTTCATTAGAAGTAGCACCTCGCATTAGGGCTTTTAAAAAATCCGACAATATGCGTTTTATTATTTGTTTTAAAGAATATTTATACCGATTTTCAACCTGATACACGCAAGGAAAGTTTACTACACAAACTTTTACACCCCTTTTCACCGCCTTATGAGTTAAATTTCGAAAAATCCTTTCTTAGTACACTTCTACACCTTCTAAGGAACATATTTGCCAAGTTTCAAGTTGATCCACGCAAGGAACATCATTCCCCATACAAACTTCTACATCCCATTTCACCCCTTGAAGAGTGGATTTTAGAAAAATCCGTTCTTTAGTGCACTCCTACATCTTCTAAGGAATATATGTTCCAAGTTTCAAGTTCATACACGCAAGGAATTCAATCCTTTAGTTTTCCCCTTAATCCTTAATTTTCCCCTTTAGTAAAAAATGTTCTTAGCGTATGTCTACACCCTATAAAGAACTTACCTGCCAAATTTCAAGTTTGTAGGTTTTATAGTTTCTGAGATATCGTGATTAATCAGTCAGTCAGTCAGTGGTATTTCGATTTTATATATGAGGCATTCCATAGGTTTTCAGCAAGGTCAAAACCCTCACTATTTTTCAGAGTCCTGCAATTTTTTTATTATCATAAGGTACTTACTAGGAGTGTCTGTGATTTTTTTCAGATTTTTTTTATGAGTCCTGCTCTAGATATCTCAATTTTTGAAAAATGAGAATTAGTTTTCAACTAGATGGACCTTAAAAACTATGGCCCAGGCAAAAAAAATTATCGGACAAAATATTTTTGATTTTGAATGAACTTTAGACTTTAACAATAAAAAAAAAAAATTTCGTACAAAAATTATATAATAAATGAAAAAATCGATTTTCAAAAAGTATGTCACGTTTGATTTTGCTCTAAATTTTTCTGAATTTTCTGTTGTTAGTGTGGACATACAGAAAAAATTGGCATCATGGGCCGCGAACTGGTTTAGAAGATACGGGCCGATTTGCATTTTTTTTTTTTGTTGTTATTCATCTTATCTTTAGTTGTATCAGTCTGATTTGAATTAGTAGTGGACATAACTGAAAAATAACACGATAAGATGAAACTTCAAGCAGCTTCGGATAATGTAATTGACGATTTCGAAATTTATCGCATTTCTAACTTTTAAATACGTTATAAAGGTTATGTAATTTCACATACAATCATAGCATCGAAACCGGCCAAGGAAATACGGGAACGTTTCCTTCCGACCTTGCCGCCGGTGTCGCGTCGTTCGGGCGGGAGATTTGAAAATTTGAAAAAATCAATCTTATAACATACAAAAAACGTTGATATATTTTTTTATGTGAAATTCAAAGTTTCTCCCAATTAATCATCCAATTCATATCAATATGAAAGAAAAAAAAAAATGCATATCAGCCTGTATCTTCTATACCAGTTCGCGGCCTGTCTTGCCAATTTTTTTCTGTATGTCTACACTAACAGAAAATTTAGAAAAATTTAGAGCAAAATCAAACGTGACATACTTTTTGAAAATCGATTTTTTTCATTTATTATAGAATTTTTGTACGAAAAAAATTGTTTTATTGTTAAAGTCAAAAGTTCATTAAAAATCAAAAATATTTTGTCCCATAATTTTTTTTGATTCTCATTTTTCGAAAATTGAGATATCTGGAGCAGGACTCATAAAAAAAATCTGAAAAAAATCACAGACACTCCTAGTAGGTACCTTATGATAATAAAAAAATTGCAGTACTCTGAAAAATAGTGAGGGTTTTGACCTTGCTGAAAACCTGTGGAATGCCTCATATAGATTTCCAAATTTTCACCTAGAATTGCAATTGGATACCATATTTATAGGCAGAAAATATCCATTGCCAACGGCCAACACCGGAAATGATAAACCCAAACAAACCCACACAATGGGTTTGTGTCCTTCTTTATTCGAATGTAAACAAAATTGTTCATAAATATCATTCGGAAAGGGATGAATTATGAATCCTAGTACCGGATATCGTTCAACTAATAAAATAATTGATATTTTTTCATTAATAATTCTCTACCGATTGGCTCACGCTCCCAATACGCGTGCATAAAAATATTTGAACACGATACCCTCTACGATTTATATCAAAGTCAGGGTCGTCGAAGTTAAAGATCACTATCGAAACAATAACCGAAAATTCAATGCCATTTTGCCAAAGAAATTGTGCAATGATCCCATTCGTTGCGCGCCTTACTCTTCACTGCGCTATTATTTTTCAGGACGTAGTCGATCCGCATCTGTTACTGCTCAAATTGAATCTTGACAATAAACTCGACACAACGGATGAGCTACTATCTGCTATGCAAGTCATCAGTCAATAATTTTAAGTGCTCATCACACAGTTCTGTATCGAAAAGTATATTCGCTCGTTTCTTATGAAACAAAAATTTGACATACTAGTCATGAAGAATGACAGACTTGCTATTCGTCGAATATCGATCTTTCCAAGTCCGGTTCGTCATCTGGAAAAATAAGAAATTCGTATGTCACGATCATCAGTAGTAATTTCTTTATCAACGCTGTTACCGCAATTTTAATTTTTGACAATTCTTTTCTCAATATAATTTTTGACACTGTTCTCCCGAAATGTTCTTTTAAAATTTGTACTTTTTATTCGAATTTGACTGTAAGGTTCAGTATCTTTGAGACTACGTAGCAATATCTGCACGGACGACTCACCGTTGTATGGGTCAAGTATAATATGCATATTCTCCATAAGCGTCTCGACTTTGTCGACCGATGATTTAGTGCCTTTGAATACGCTCGAAGTTGATTGAGCGCAAGACTGCTGAAAATCATACAGACGCGCAATTTTTTATTTCAAAACGCGTTAGGGGCGCTAAGAAGGTTGGACAAAAATACCTATATCAGGGTGTCCCTTATTTTTCGAAGTTAATTTTTTTTAATGTATCTTAATTCTATTCATTTTACTCTAAAATGTTCCGAAAATAAATTTTGGTACATTCTAGGTACTATAACCCGTGCCGACTTTCATCGAAACATGTTCATACAAGTAAGTTGTAAGGGTTGTAAAATTGTAGGGTTGTAACAATTTTTACGTTACCTAGCATATGTCAGCCAAAAATAGTCCTACCCCTATGCACCTTTATAACTCCAATTAGTTCTATAGACAATGTAAACCAAACAATCAAATAAGTAAAATTAGTCAAGGTCCATGAGAAAATCGACGAAAACTTAAACAACTCTCTTAGTATCCGAGGTAAGCTGCAACAGAGGTTGAGGTAAGCTCGTAACAGATGTTTTTTGGAGGATTATAAGCTGCTGCAATAATAGTTGTAACTTTTTAATACTAATAATAATCGTAACGTTGTGTACAAAAATATAGGCAAATGCATCCGAACAGTAAAAAGGCGACTTTAAAAAGAAAATATCCCAAAAATTGACGTTCTTGAAGGTAGATGTTAGAGTTTTCATAAATATAAATATAGATTTCGTTGTTTTTTCATCATTCAATTCATTATTTCATGTTTAATAAACCATTTACAAATCAAAGATGACAGTGAGAAAATTTCTAAATAAAATTTTCTTTTTCACATTGTTGTTTGTGTAACTTATAAAAAAATTAGTTTAACTCTCAATCCGTGAAGGTATTTGAGGCACTTTAATCCCGTGAACCTGGGTCACTACCGAACCAACAATTGTCAATGAAAAAATCTGAAAAAATTCATGGTCAATCTTTAGGCCGTACTTCTCAAGGGAAACGAGGGTTTTTTTCTTATTTTTAATATTTTTTTTTTTTTAATTAAATAGCAACCTGCGAAGAAAATGATTGGGGCAGGGCGAAAATGACCCAGGTTCATGGACTGAGGGTTAATATAATAATAATCATATTAGAAATAGGTTTTAAAGAATTCTTGCTTCGTACTTTCAACATATCTATTTGCTTTTCACTTTGTCGGATTTACTTTTTGTAATTTTGTAATTGGAACATTGGTCACGGTTTCGAATGCCAGGCTCGTAGTCTCGGCGAAAAATAAATACAGGCGTGACGTAGATCCAGTTGTACACGGACGACCTATACAACGATTCATTTTTCAACGAAACACGAAGTAGCTCCGATACTGGGAAGCAAACCTGCGATCGGCTGCATTGGTATAGGTTTTTGGCATTTTCTCTATGCTCATGGCAGATACATCCTAGTGATTGCGATACAGGAGGACAGGAGGAATCGGCTGCCCATGGAAGGTAGGGAATAAATGAAATAAAGTAGGCACGTAAAAAGAGAAAGCATCCTGTACAATCGCACAAATAATTTTTTAAAAATATTTCAGTTAAACGAATTGATTTTTTAAAGCAAACGCACATGTCCATCTGCCTGTCAATTTGACAGGTTCCTGTAAAAATGATTATATAAGAAATGCTCGTAAACCGTCGTTAAACCTAACACACCAGAATGGTTGTAAACTCGACGCGTTGGAAATCTTCTGAGCCAAAGGAACATTCGATCCTCTTGTAATTCTATTTGACATAATAATCGTATTGAACCCTCTTGACGGAATTTACTATGTTTGGCAGTATACTGCACGAACGAGTTTATACTTACAACATTTGTACTCAACTCGCAAGTATCGCTGTTATTCTCCATGTCAGCTTTTGCATACAAATCTTCCGCGTTGTTCAAGACCGTTATAACGTCGTTTATAAAATCCAGTGTTTGCCTGTAATTTGGACCCGAAGGATTGAGATAACGCAGAGCGTAAAGTGAAAGAATCTTCGATCTGATGTGGTTCGAGACTTACTTGTGATGTTTGTTTGAGACAGGCAGGCCATTGCATTGCTTCGACTCGTGTACGACTTTGCTTATAGCGTGCTTGTGGCTGGTTATGTTATGCAAATTCTTTTCAATTGTTTCGACGTATTCGTGAGTTTGCTCTACGAAGAAGACAGGAGCATACGGTTTTATTTCGATCGTGAGAAAAAAGTACAAGCGTTGGTGAATATTGAAAAAAAATGTATGTGTAACCTGCTAATTTTTTAAGTTCTCTGCGACGTCCATTGTACTCGAGAATTTGCTGATTTTCTTGCTGCGAAAATTCTGCTTCGCGGGCTTTTCGAGTTTCGCGCAAGAGCGGTATTATCACGTCCATTTTTGGGATGATATGCCGCGAAATATAATTGACAATCGAAAAAGACAATACGTTAAGAACGCTTATTGCACATCTTTTGTGTACATTTTCGAAATGTTCGAACCGCTTGAACGTGCCGGTACGTGGGATAGTTGATTTTTTGTATATGCCACGGACCAGGGTCATGACCCCGCCCGGTATTTTCTCTACGCGTAAAAGCCGGATTTATTAGTGTCGCACTCTGCCACTCTTAGCGCTACTCACCACGTGGCACGTGAAATCATTACTATCGGTCTGTCGCATAGACTTACAAGATAGACTCAGCGCTCCTATAAGAGGCACTAAAGCTAATATATAAAGGACAGAGATATGTCGGCAGTACACTTCTCTCCTTTCAATTGGCGTCAAGGTGGGAGACAACGGAGCAGTGGAGATGGAAAACAGCCTTGCGCCTTGTCAAATGCGCATTCATTTTCCGTCGCCGTTCACGGGTCAAAATATATGTTAAGAATTGCATACATTGAAATGAAATATTAATTTCGTTGTTGTATTATTAAATTTAGTCGAATTATAATTATTTTTTCATTGTAGCATTCGTATTTTTCGATCACTCGAATCCGCGACTTGCATAGTCCGGGTATGCAAGTCGTGCCTTAGACCGCTCTAATCTGCGACTTGCATAGGCGGGTATACAATTCGTGCCTTCGACCGCTCTAATCCGTGACTTGCATAGGCGGATATACAAGTCGTGCCTTCGACCGCTCGAATCCACGTATTGCATAGGCGGGTATACAAGCCGTGTCTTCGACCGCTCTAATCCGCGACTTGCATAGGCGGGTATACAAGTCACGCCTTCGACCGTTCTAATCCGCGACTTGCATAGGCGGGTATACAATTCGTGCCTTCGACCGCTCGAATCTACGTCTTGCATAGGCGGGTATACAAGCCGTGCCTTCGACCGCTCGAATCCGCGACTTGCATAGGCGGGTATACAAGTCGTGCCTTCGACCGCTCTAATCCGCGACTTGCCTAGGCGGGTACACAAGTAGTGCCTTCGACCGCTCTAATCCGCGACTTGCATAAGCGGGTATACAAATCGTGCCTTTGACCGCTCTAATCCGCGACTTGCATAGGCGGGTATACAAGTCGTGCCTTTGACCGCTCTAATCCGCGACTTGCATAGGCGGGTATACAAATCGTGGCTTCGAGCGCTCGAATCCACGTCTTGCATAGGCGGGTATACAAGTCGTGCCTTCGACCGCTCAAATCCGCGACTAGCATAGGCCGGTATACAAGTCGTGTCTTCGACCGCTCGAATCCGCGACTTGCATAGGCGGATATACAAGTCGTGTCTTCAATCGCTCGAATCCGCGACTTGCATAGGCCGGTATACAAATCGTGCCTTCGACCGCTCTAATCCGCGACTTGCATAGGCGGGTATACAATCCGTGCCTTCGACCGCTCGAATCCGCGGCTTACATAGGCGGCTATACAATCCGTGCCTTCGACCGCTCTAATCCGTGACTTGCATAGGCGGATATACAAATCGTGCCATCGACCACTCGCATCCGCGACTTGCATAGGCGGGTATACAAGTCGTGCCTTCGTCCGCTCTAATCCGCGTCGTGCCTTCGACCGCTGTAATCCGCGTCTTGGATAGGCCAGGTACGCAAGTCGCGTATTCGGGCGATCGAAAAAATACGAATTCTACAATTAAAAAAAGAATCTGTATTAACCTTTTGCGCTCCCATAAGAGGCACTAAAGCTAATATATAAAGGACAGAGATATGTCGGCAGTACTCTTCTCTCCTTTCAATTGGCGTCATGGTGGGAGACAACGGAGCAGTGGAAGTGGAACAGCCTTGCACCTGTCAAATGCGCATTCATTTTCCTTCGCCGTTCACGAGTCGCCGGCGCGTGATTTCTCCTCATTCTCCTCTACTGTCTCATCCCCACCAAAAATATCGTGCGACAGAGAGAGGCGTTCACCCGACATATTTCTGTCCTTATGTTGGCTCCAAGCGGCTTCTAAGAGCATTCCGTTTAATAAGTCTATGGTCTTTTCTAATAAGCTATCGGAGTAGCTATAGTGGTGAATTTTCGTACCTGAATCATTTTGCATTATCACGGATGCTTTTTCTAGCGCTTACCTTATGGAATTTGGACTCTCGTATTCTAACATAGAAACGCCAAAGAACGCTAACTTCAATCTGGCGCATGACAGCGTGACGTGCGCAATGAGTCGAAATTCGCATCAATTCGACGAGAGTCGAATAAAATAAAACAATCGCTAATCGAATCGTGCCTTAGCGACGACGACGACGACGACGACGGAGACCCATATATCTTTGCATTCGCTAGTAACGTCAGACCAGTCGGAAAAACATGGCAGCCACGTTCTCCGAACGAACTTTTGGTACTGATGACAAAGAATCTCAGTAAGTCGTTTCCTCGATATTTCATTCTTGGAAATAATATATAACAGTTTCTTTTTCAATTTTACGAGATTTGCCATTTTTCGGGCCTTTACCGGATCACGGCAAATTCGGGAAGTCGCGAAAAATAACCTCTCGTGTTTGGATCGGGCACGAGCGCCTATCTGTGTGTGTGTGTGTGTGTGTGCATGCGCGCGCGCGTGTGTGTGTGTGTGAGAAAAGTATTCGTAAAGTTGTTCTGTCAAATGAGAAAAAAAGAGAAGCGAACTGATTGTTGACTGATTCCGAGCCGTGTGTGTTTCAGGTTCGACCAGGATGTCTACAATTGGGTCGACATTACCCAAGAATTTTTCGATGCGATCACAGGTGAGCGATTCTTCCGTGCGACAGAAGAAATAAAACTTTCTAACCTTGTAATGAAATTACGCAAACACTGTGCGAACCAGGGCAGCACTTTTTTCAAATAGCATAGCGTCACATTCTTTTGGCCCATGTAACGTTGAGAATTCTTTTTATGTAATGTTTTTAAATTTTTGCCTATTGACATGTAATTTCGTAGTGATCCCGGAAGTGGGACGAAAAATTGAGTTTACGAAATTAGAGTCTTTTTAAGACGATGGCATTGATTCTGTTTGGGTTCGTGTAGATTTATTTGGGTTCAGTTGTAAAGTGTGGTTTTTTTTGGGCTTAGCTTCAAGTTTGAGTTTGTTCGTGTTTAACTGTAAAGTTTGGGTCTTTGTTTGGACTGGGATGGGTCGGGTGAAATTGCATTCTTTGGGTTAGTTGAGGTATGGCTGGATTAGTTTGGGTTTAATCTGCATTGTCTGGGTTTGCTCACAGAAGGTTGGGCTTGTTTGTTCAGAATCAATTTGCATACAGTAGAGTGTCGATTATTCGAACGTCTGTTATCCGAAACGTCAATTATCCTAATGGCAATTTGGTTTATTTGAAACGTCAATTATCTGAATGCCGATTTGGGTTATCCAAAATATCAATTATCTAAACAATAATTGTGTTTATCCTAATGCTCAGTCATTCGAACGATTACGTCTTATATATGGCGGCAATGGAGTAATACAAAACGCAGTCTGAATGTTGTTCAATGCAACTTCTTCTTCTAAAACAATTGCGAGATTTGGCAGCAAAGAAACAAGCTTCCGTTGTGAAGCACAAGAACATCGTGGACTTAAAAAATAAAAATAGATAAGAACTCAAAGATCTGCGAATGTTGATTATTATTAAATACATATTTAACTTCGTTCTATAGCATTAAATGATACAATGGTTATTTGCAATTCACCAAAAAATGTACTTATTTAATTAACATATTAATGTTCATTGTATTTTTAAATATATATATTTTATCATATTGAAAGAATCATCGTTTTTTCTCGCCCACGTCATATTGCTGTTCAGTTATCCGAATTTTTGATTATTCGAAAGGCGCCCGGTTGCAATTGATTCGGATAATCGATGCTCTACTGTAGTCTGGATTTGTTTGGCTTTAAATTCATCGTCTTTGTTTAAATTCATTGTTTTGGTGTAAACTCACCCAAACAATGAGAACTCAAAGATGTACGAACGTTGATTATTTGTAAATATATATTTAACTTCGTTCTATAGCATTAAATGATACAATGGTTCTTTGCAATTCACCAAAAATGTACTTGTTTAATTAACATATTAATGTTCATTGTATTTTTAAATATATATTATCATATTGAAAGAATCAACGTTTTTTTTTGCCCACCTCATATTGCTGTTCGGTTATTCTAATTTTCGATTATTCGAAAGGCGCCTGGTTTCAATTGATTCGGATAATCGACGATCTACTGTAGTCTGGATTTGTTTGGCTTTAAATTCATTGTTCGTGTTTAAATTCATTGTTTGGGTGTAAATTCATTGTTTGGGTTTAAATTTATTGTTCAGGTTTATTCAGATACAGTTGGGTTTGTTCGGGGGTTAGCTATATAGATTGGGCCCATTCTGATTTGGTTAGATTGTTGTGGGTTTGGTTGGCCTTGTTCTGATTTGGTATTCTGGTTTTGTTTGGGTTTAGTTACACCGTTCGAGTTAGGTCTTCCCAAATTTCATTGGTTTTGTTTGTGTTCAGTTAGGTTCTTTGGGTTTATTCAGCTTTGGTTGAAACTTTTCGATTTGTTTGCATAGCTTGCGTTATTTTCTTTCAAATTTGGTTGGTTTTGCTTGAGCTCTGTTGCGTTGTTTGGGTTTCTTTGCCAAAAAATTGCTGTGCTCCAGCACAATAATAATTTTTAAGTCTTTCATTTATGGGAAATTGAATAAAAACAAATCTGCAGTCTTTTTGAAGATGCAGCCCCATTCCCAAATAATAATCAACACTCTTTTTTGTTTTTTTTCTCAGAAAGGTGTTGTCATTAGCTTTATTTTTTTTTGATTCATTTTGGTTTGTTTTTATGCCTAGCATAATTTTTTTCTGATAGAGTAATACAAAGTTCGATGCCGCTCGGACAATAAAATCTTTTGCGTCAACGTTTTTGCAGGCCTGGAGCTCGGAGAGCTTCTGCACGACGAGCTCTTCGGGCTGTTCGAGGCTATGTCGGCGATCGAGATGATGGACCCAAAAATGGATGCAGGAATGCTTTGTAATAGGGGCAACAACAAGTCTTACACGTTTGAACAGGCCGTCGAGAGCGGAGCTATAAAATTGGACAATTTGAGTCCATCTGAGATCATCGGTATCATAGACTCGACGTACGCCTGTATAGTCTCCTGGCTGGAGGGACACAGTCTGGCTCAGACCGTCTTCACGAACCTCTATCTTCATCAGCCTGCGCAGATATTGGACAAAACTCTCAAAACATTCTGCTACGCTATTTACAAAATTATCGAGATCATTAAGGACTATATAAACAAGGCGTTGGTGTTCGAGGAAGAGGACTTTCAGAGCGTTGCCTACGGCTACAGATTGCAACAGGATATTACCGAACAAAAAACGATATCCATGCTGAGAGAGGTCGAAGAAGAGTTGCACAAAAAGAGTAGGATAAAACCTGTCGACGATGACACGGAGAAACAAGTGAGAACTCTTTGTAAATTAATTATAAAACTTTCGCTGTCACTGTTGTTGCCATTATTAACTAATATATTGATCATACAGGGTTCCCCGAAAAGTTACGTCCGAAAGGAAGATCGAGATGCTCCGCATCAATACCTATCCGAATTACTCCTATGCATGTTCTACGACCTTTACTTTTCGAGAAAAAAGTAACTCGAAAAATCCAGTACTTTACGAGTAAAAAAGTTCAAAAATGAATAATATTCTAACTTTTTTTCGAGTTTTCCTATAGCATAGGTTTTTATTTTTTTTTCGTTTCTGTGTATTTACTTTTTAGAAGTTTTGAAAAATAATTGGGAGTCATTTAGACCACCTTAAGTATTTTTTTTTTTACTATCTGAACTTTAGTGACTGATCCTTTCAAATCTACTTTTTCAAACTTTTGACCAATATTTGCGGTATTTACGTTAGTTATCAGTTGGTCATTTATTTACTCGTCAACAGTACACTTCATAACGATAATACAAGTTTAAAAAACCGCGAGGAAAGTACATACACAGAAGAGAAAAATACAAAGAAATGCTTTGTTTCTCGAAAAGTAAAAAAAATCGTAGAACATGCAAGGGGGTGATTCGGATGGGTATTGATACGAGACATCTAGATTTTTCTTTTGGACGTCACTTTTCAGGCCACTCTGTTTATGTAAATGAATTACGGAATTTTCGCCGTCGACGTTATACGCTCACTGCGTATCGTTTTTTGCCTACCGCTGTGCCATCTCTCGGGAAAATAGTGACAATATGTAGATGCCCAGATGACTGGGATTCTCCTGTTTTTTGTGGCATAGAACGTGGTAGGATATAGTATGATTATAGAATAAAAGTTGGCAGGTTATTACGAAAATGAGCTTGGCATCCATACAAAATGTCTTCCAAAGTATTGACTTTAATTTTTTTTCGTGAAAAGTCAGTGTCAGAAGGTAATTACACCAACTTAATAATGAAAATTAATGAGATTGGCATTCTGAATTGGTATATATGTAACCGTTTGTGCATCATACATAGGTATGTCTTCAAAAAAAATTTGAATAAATGTAGGCAAAAAACTATTCGAGAGCCACCATGTCTCAAGAATAGAAGATATTTTTATTTCCGATGGTCAACGATTCGTTAGCGGAAAAGTAATACGCAAACTAGGGTTAATGATCCTCCGTATGATGTAAAAATAGAGGTATGCACAATTGAGCCTAGATTGTATTACTAAGATTTAAAGGGTTATGTGGGTTTCGAAGCCAAAAAAGCATATTTTCTCTATTTTTTAAAAATATAATATATAAATTATTTTATTCAAAATGTTAAGCACATAAAAGAGCTACATTTAAACAATATTAAAAAAAAATTCATCCAAAAATTTGGGAAATTGAGCCGGTGGGACCTGGTTTCCGGAGACCCCTAAAAAAAAAGTGTCCTCGTGGTGGTCAGGATAACTCATGATAGCTTTATCTGAAATTAAAAAACCAATTTTTTTTCTGTTAGATAAGTATAGATCGTGATTGAACGAAAGATTTAAAAAAAAATTGAAATTTGAATTTTTGGCAGAATTGTATGCAAAAGAGTTCAATTTTTGGTACAATTTACACTCCGTATAGCCTTGTAAAATTATTTGTAATCCAAAAAAAAAGCCTTCGTTCAATCACTAGTCAATGCTATTTTGAAGAAGTATGCAAAATTTCAATAAGATCGGTGCATTAGTTTTTGAGAAATCATGTCCACCGACTTCAAAAATAGTGTTTTGAGAAAAACGCGTATACCTGCGTCGCTCCCGGCTGGTCTTTCCCAACGGGGGGAATTCCCAAAGGCTCTCTCTCCTAGACTTTTGCTCCGGTTGACTTAAAACGTTGGAAGAATATTCTAGACATATTGTACTATTAAATAATAAAATTTAAAAAAATGGATTTTTTGAAATTTTCAAACGCACGTAACACCTTAATGCAAACAAAACTAAATGCTGAATTTTTAAAGTTACTTGCGTGTTTGTATAAACATTGGAACTCGTTTAAACAAGGATATGGGTAAGATAGAAAAGGACTTATGACATAAAACGGATTCGAAAGGAATAAGTATTATAAATAGGTTTTGGATACACCAGTGTTCCACTTGCCTGTTGCACTATTACAATAATACTTTATGCCTTGGCTCACACAAGAGCATGATGTATGCAATTAATACCATGGTATTCCCAAAATGAAGAACAAGTGTCATTTTTTGGGGTTTTGTTATTGATTTAAAAGTAATAAACGACTTGTTTTTTTGTATGCAGTACATTGAACTTTTATTTGTTTGTTGTCGTATATTTGAATTCACGAGCTAACATCGAACAGCTGATAATGCTTGGGCATCTACTAAGTTTTCAATTTAGCGGCGAGGGCGGCGCCACACGAGTTGCGCAGTGAGCGTATTATCATTATTTACTAATATGCTTATTATATATATATGTGTGTATGTATATCTACACAGGGCTACTGGTTATTGGTCACGATCCCGTGGAAGGGTTGCAGCACATTTTTTCCGCTATCGAATAACCCAGTAATGCTTTATGAAAAAGTTAACTATTTTCGAGATTGTATAATTTTGTTTTAAGTGAAGGGTAGGCAATTAAGAAAATTAATTTAAAAATACGGTTGTATGAAATCAAACATGGACGTTACCGCGTTGGATAGCTAATAATGTGTTGTTATTTCTTTAATGATCCACAGGCTAAGTAACTTAGTGCTTTTTTTTAAATATAAAACCTGCATTTTGTCAATGAAAATTACGAAAATTATTAGAGTTGCAGAGTTTTGGACCTCTAATTCAAAAGTGTTTGCAGATTATTTTCATTTTATTGTTAATAATTCTTTATTGCCGTGTCCTCAAACTAGAAATAATACAAAAGTTTGATTCCACACAACAGTTTTTTTTTTACTTAATTTTTAAAATTGCTTATCCCTCGCTTAAAAGAAAAGTATCTCGAAAGTGGTTCACTTTTGCATGAAGCATTACTGCGTTATTTGATAGGGGAAAAACGTGTCCTACAACCCTTTCGCGGGACCATTTTTAGTCCATCATAAAATATTAGCTAAAAGAAAAATCCATGCCATACTTGACTTCTCTAACTCAAGTACCATCACTGGATAATTTTTTGTCTTTTTCATTCACCTGGAAAATTCGCTCTTCTGGTTCAGATTTGAATAACTCCACGACGAATAGATTTTTTTTTTAAAATCCATTTGAAGATTATTGAAGTTGAGCCTTACAGCTTGGAAAACCTATTTCTTCAAATCTTGATATTATTTTTGCACAAATTACAGATAGTCGAAAAATGCACTTTTTCTTATAGAAAATGAGTAAAAGGCGCGTGCAAGATGCACCGCCAAGTCGAAGTAATTTCAGTTTCTCAGTCTTGGTACTGTTTTTGAATATTTTTTTTTCAACACCGATCAAAGAATTTCACTCGTTTTTCAGTATAACGACGGATTGGCTCTCTACACTAGAATAAGATTCACGAAGATGTTTTATCAGACGTTGTCATTGATGAGCAAGAAGGATCAGTTGCTACAAAATCTCGTTGACTGCCAACGTCTCCTCTCGAATTCCTCGGACATGATACAGATTATGATAAAGACGGTGAATCGAGGCGACAAAGCCGACGAAATATGTGAGTTGCATCAATTGAAGGATTAAAATACTGAGACGACCCGAAAAAGTGTTCAATTTTTCCGAAGGACCTGCAGCTCGGCGCCCACTTACGGTGATAACTCCGATGACCTTTTAACGGGTCTGCATACATTTGGGGCCTAAAAAACAGGTCGATTTTCAAAATTCAACAAAAAAGTTCGTCGTAGTGACCCGTCAACCCGGGTGACCCGTCAACAATCATCATTACTCGATCAATATTTGGAAATTTGACAAAATCTTTGTTGCAAATTGAAGTTACGACTCTAACAAGGGGAGTCTGTCAATTGTCAAATTCAGATTCGATTCATACTGCGTGTAATAAGAACTCATGGCCAGAGGTGTTATGTGGCAAAGCAGTAGGATGCGCTTCTTCGCCGTTGTTGAGAAAATCGGCATTGAAATATTCCGTTGCGTTCAAATACTTTCTACGTAAAGAAAATTGCAAAGAGCGCGTGGCGCAGCGAGTAAGCTCTGGCAAAAAAAAGTTGCCAGCAGCGAGATTCGAACCGGGGACGCCGGGCTTATGAGAGCTTGCTCGCTGCGCCACGCGCTCTTTGAAATTTTCTTTACGTAGAAAGTATTTGAATGCAACGGAATATTTCAATGTCAATTTTCTCGTCAACGGCGTAGAAGCGCATCTTACTTCTTTGCCACATAACACCTCTGGCCATGAGCTTTTATTACACGCAGTATGAATCGAATCTGAATTTACCAATTGACAGCCTCCCCTTGTAAGCTATAAAACTTTTCAAAAAAATCGTATTTTGGCAATTTTACGCTTATGCAGACTCCTTAATTATTATAATAGTTTTTTTACTTTTCATAATTGACAGTGGAAAATCGCAAATTTATCGGATATTGAGTTTTTTTTTCTACAAAACCCCATTTGAAAATGAAGCCTCGAAAAATGTTTTCGAGGCTTCGTATCAGCTATCGAATTATTACCGTTTTTCAGCGAATCATCCCAGCATCATGGGGTTCGACCCAATGGTCAATCAGAGGTTACTTCCTCCAACGTTTCCACGCTACACAAGAATCAAACCGAGAGTCGAAGCGCTCGAGTATATGGACGAGCTATTGAACAGATTGAAAACAGTCACGAAAATATCCGGTTGCACCGGATTCCACAGTGCTCTGGTAAGCCTAATTTTATTCAAAAATATTGACAGCACTTTTTGTGAGGTCCCAATCAATTAGGATATAGTACGATTTGGCGCAATTAGGAGAGTATTCTAGTCTCGAGGCCTAAGGTTCAGGCATTTTTTTGTGGACTTTATGAACAAAAAATATTTTTAGTATCCATTTTTTAGTATTTTTATTGCGTTTCAAGAACTTACCAAAAAAATTAGTGCAAAAAAAAAAAAAAAATTGAAAAAAATGATCGGCCTGTAGGGACCGTGGAGAAAAAAGGTCGAGGCCGTTGACAAGATTTCAAAGCTCCCATTCACCTGAAACGAAAATGAAACCAATTTTTTTTATCAATAAAAATGCCATGATAGCGGGTACCAAGGACAACAACAAAATTTCAACGACGACGGTCGGAAAAAAAAACGTTAATTTTTCGCCCTATTTTTGAAGGTTTTTAATTTTTTTCTAAATAGTATTAATAATAACTTCTCTATGCCCAAGGTAGGGACGATAGAGGGATATATACTGAAAGTACCAAATTTGAAGTCAATCGGTTGAATAGAACTCGAGATTTTATGTCAACCGGGTTGAAAAAAGTAGTTTCGAGAAAAACGCGTTTGAAGTTTTAAGTAGAATGCCAGCAAATATCTTAGTGGTATAACGGCATGTTTTACTTACGTTATATTAATCGGCTATTCCTGCCTCGGAAAGTATGCCTTCCTCTACTTCGAAATTATGATTCTCTGAAGCTCGTTCTTCCCTGCGAGCAGTTCTAGCTTCCTTAGAGTCCTCGGATTGTCCGATTCGCATCGGTGCGGCCTCTCAATCCAGCCGCATTCAAATCCCTATAACTTTGTTTCCTTTTGAGGACATATCTTTATTTAAAGAAGTTTTAAAGTTCTACTTCTTAAGGTTCTAATGTTTAAAAACCTTAAAACTTAAAGTTTTCAAGTTTTACTTCTTTATTTAAAGACTTTTTATTTAAAGTTGTCAAAAAAAAGATTTTTTCGAACTTCTAGGCTAGAATACTGTCTTAAGGAGTTACGTGGGTTTCGAAGCCAAAAAACGCATATTTTCTCAATTTTTAAAAATATAATATATAAATTATTTTATTCAAAATGTTAAACACATAAAAGAGGAACATTTCAACAATATTTTTTAAAAAATTCATCTAAAAATTTGGGAAATTCAGTCGGTGGGACCTGGTCTCCGGAGACCCCTAAAAAAAGTGTCCTCTCGGTGGTCAGGATAACTCATGATAGCTTTATCTGAAATTAAAAAACCAAATTTTTTCTGTTAGTAGATAAGTATAGCTCGTGATTGAACGAAGGAATTTGAAAAAAATTGAAATTTGAATTTTTGGCAGAGTTGTATGCAAAATAGTTCAATTGTTGGTACAATTTACACTACGTATAGCCTTGTAAAATTAGTTGTAATCGAAAAAAAAACCTTCGTTCAATCACTAGTCAATGCTTTTTTGAAGAAGTGTGCAAAATTTTAATAAGATCGGTGCATTAGTTTTTGAGAAATCGTGTCCACCGACTTCAAAAATACTATTTTGAGAAAAATGCGTATACCTGCGTCGCTCCCGGCCGGTCTTTCCCAACGGGAGGAATTCCCAAAGGCTCTCTCTCCTCTAGACTTTTACTCCGATTGACTTAAAACTTTGGGAGAATATTCTAGACATATGGTACTATTAGATAATAAAATAAAATAAAAATGGATTTTTCTTAATTTTCAAACCCAAGTAACCCCTTAGGAAATACGAAATGAGACTTCAGTTACGATTCTTTAAATATAGAGAGTTGAAAAGCTCTCGAGGGTTTCCAGACCACAAAACTGGCGGGTTTTTATTGAAACGACGCCTTCACCGGTAACACTTCATCCTTACCGATTTGTGTTTCCCCTTCGTAACGCTGGAATATCATTTACAGGATTTCTTTTTAGAATTTTCGCGCTCGAGTCCCTGCATACTCTCTCGCTCGATGTTGCAAATAATATATTTACCAACGAACCGTGTATTCGGTACGCAAAATTTTACGGACGTACTGCGGGACGCGGCGAGAAATTTCACAGCTCCGCCGGCGTTGATGCCAAAGAGCACGCTGCTGCAAAATCAACAGGCGAAGGAATACGTCGACAGTTTTTTGGCCCAGTGCGGCACACTTTTCGGCAGTCTTTTGCAATTGAGCGGTCATAACAGGGCGAGGCAGAGGGACAAGCTTGCACACCTGCTGGAGGACTTTGCGACGTTGCACGACGAGGTAAGTAAATATCCGCAAGCAAAGAGCTGAGAGAAACAGGAAGCAATGTATCGGCAGCTAAGCAAAACTACGACGGAAGTACGTCATACCAGCTATCTCGAGACTACACTTTTTAAAACGTTGTGAGCGCCACCTACAGCCAACTCGTTGCAGTCTGATGCCAAACGCGTTCAGTGATACAAGTAGAGTGAAACTGAAAAAATTGTGAAAGCGATTGAAAAAACATTATGGTGGATTGCCAGACTCGTGGACTAACGAAAGGGGCTAAAAATGAGAAGGCACTTCCAGTATCTCCGTCATGCTGCAATGCTTAAAGATGATTGTCCAGTCTTTTTGACAAGTGCGTGTACGGCGAAACTCAAAAATTATTTGGGAGAAGGCATTGAAAAAAAAATACACACGTACACTACATAATATAAACCGTGATGCTTTATTATTAATAAGTGGCTCAGTCGCCTCCACTAGAGCCTCATGATTTTTTGTTAAAAACAATGCGTTTAATTTCCACCAATCGTTACTCAGAAAAAAAATTCCAAATTTCGACGCTTTTTTCCTGCCTCTAGATAAATGTAGTCCTTTAAAATTCGATAGGTCTGTGCAAAAAAAAAGTAACTTTATCCCACACGAACAGACGCACGCGCACACGCGAAAACGATAAAACGATCGGCGTAGCTCGAAAAATGTAACAAAAAATCGATTTTTTTGCTATTGCCACAGCTCCGTTATTTAATCGAAAATTGACTCTTATCACTCTTGAAGTGTTTCTTTTGGCCGAAATATCAATGGTGAAAACTTAGGGCCCGGGATACCGTAATACACTGTAACCTCTCTAATCGGCACAGTGGCGGGATCGGCTCCGCATCACACTTGCAAACATAGAGGTTGCGCACCATCCACTCACGCGGACTTTGCGCAGCCGACATAGCGTCTAGCAATACCCCTCCAATCCCTCCTGTGCCTCTCTTGACCTTTTGCTTGCGACGTACAGTCCAACACGTTTTTTTCGTTTTACATTTTTCATTTATCGGCTGGATGTAACGATCGCGAAGTAACAAGGAAACGAATTACTCAACAGGCTGAACGAGTCGATCAACATTTGCACACTCTGTCCCTGAAAAGTGACACATCGAGGCCTCATCTCGCGTGCTTCGGCACGTGGATACTTTATCACACACTGAGAGTCATGATAATGTATCTACTGAGCGGCTTCGAGCTCGAGCTCTATTCCGTGCACGAGTATCATTATATATTCTGGTATCTCTATCAATTCCTGTACGGATGGCTCGTGTCGGCGCTCACGCGGGCCGACACTTTCCTCATGGAGCAAGAGGCCCACAGCGAGGCACACAAGGGCAGAGGTGGGAAGAAAAGTGCGAAGAGCAAGAAGAAAAAGGTCGCGCCCAGACCGTTCAGCCTAGAAATGCTTATGTATCAAGCTATGCAAAATATTTGCGGTGGATATTACAAGGTAAACCGAGTGCACCCTATGGTATTGAAGTTTGCATCGTTGGAACGCAACGAAAGCTCTTTTATACATTTTATTTTTCTTATGTTTATTATTAGCGAAGATCTATTTTTTATATATATTTTTTAGATCGCTAGATAAATATCTTAAAAAATGGTTGAGGCATTATTGTCGGCAAAATCTGCCAAATGAAATTAAAGTAATTCAGAAATATTAATTTTCGTTGGATTCCATGCAGACTTCAACCTCATGTGCACCTTCATGTCCCGATGCATTCTTTTGTCATTGATGATGTTGTCGTAGCAATAATTTATGTTCATCGATCGATGTGTAAATGTAATGAGGAACTATTGGCTTTTTTCGGTCTTTAATACTTTTATCCCAAGTAAATAACATTCAAAATGGTAAAAAAAAAGAAAAAAGTTTCAACGTTTAGTCCTTTGCACAATATTAGTAGGTATAATAAATTCATGTTAAATTTGAATTCTGTACCTTGGGTCTGACTGGTAGTGCTCGATAATTTTTTTCCCTCATTGAATTTACACGGAAAATTGTTCATATTTAAATCATACAACCTTGTGAAAAAAATCAATAATAGTAGTTGGTCAATGCACAAAAATTCGCGGATATTTATCCGGAAAGCGTTATGAATTATGATGATTTATCTACATTGCTAGTTTTTCAATTTCCGTGACTACAAGGAACGTTTATAATTTTCTTTGGGTGTGTTTGCGTTTCTGCAAAATAATTAATTTTGGAAAAAATCAAGCTCCTCCACTTGACAGAGCCCCTGATTCTGTTTAATTAATCCTTCGTGGTCACCCTGGGTAGAATCGGCCCGTCGATCAATGTTTGGCGTAAATATATAATAATTCCCGGCTTCGAATGGGACTGTATTCACCATCTTACCTGGAGCTTGAAGTATCCTCATACTATAAAATTTACCCTCTTCACATGTCGGAATAAATACACAAACAACAATTAGATACACAAATAACAAATAGATAAACGACAATTACAGATGGTACACAGTTATATCTTTGTTCTCCCAAGGCTCTCGTCGGTTTTCGAATGGATGGTAAAATTCCACTTCCCGAATCGGAATTCGACTCCGAGAGAGTCAGATACGAGCATCGCTTATTGCCGTTCTCGTCGCTACTCATACCACCAGCGGCGGATTACCAGAAATTCTTCGATCTGACGAATTCTCAAATGCAAAAGCGAAACGTAAGTGACCCGAGCTAACAACATTGAGCGCGGTAATTGTTGAACAGGAAGTTGCCTCGTTATCAATATTGTAGTTAATATTTTCGTTGGTGTTTATCTTGTTCTTTTTTTTGAGACGTTTTTTCATTGCCCTTTCGACAATTGATCCTTTTTTTTGGCGCGACGAACTATTTTTCGACATTCGCGTCATTGTAGGAGGACGCGACGAGTGAAAAGCAATACTACGCGGCATGCAGGCATTTCGAGAGAGCCAGAAATATGTTGGACTGCGCGATATCGCTCTGTCCAGGAAATGCGAATACCGTGAACGAGGTAGGTCCGAATAGTGTCTTCTTCGTCAACCTTTCATTTCTTTTTTCCTTCTGCGCTCGCGCCAGAATGTTTTCTGACGTTTCGTCGAATTTTTTTTTCAGATAAACGATCTCCTGAAAATAGCCAAGACAAATTTCATCGTCGTAAAACTATTAGCCGGTGGGCATAAGAAAGATTCCAAAGAGCCACCAGTCTTTGATTTCTCGTGTCATCAACACTTTCCATTGATCAAACTTGTGTGATTGTGAGACGGAGCGAGGAAAAAGGAGGAGGAAGAGAGAAAGAATAAAAAACACCGTCTAACGATAGTCGTCAATCGCTAAGGTCGCTCTTCACACTGTAGAAATAAAATTCACTATTTATTTCACGAACAACAACAACAAGAACAGCATCAAAGAAGAAAACAATCGAAAATACGAGACAACGCAAGAAACCACAATTGAACGTTTTTGTTTATACAGTCGAAACCATTTATAACGACATTGTTTACAACGACGAATCGGCTATAACATCGGTACTGCATGGTTTCTTCAATGTCGTTATAACCTGTTCATATATCGCTTATAACGACTAACGGCTATAACCTCGGTACTGCAGGATTTCTTCAATGTCGTTATAATCGGTTTTGACTGTAGTTTTAATCGGCATATGTACATTTGTTCATAAATCTTAATCCCTCGTAAATGATATATGTCCCTCGTCGATGTCTCGAGGTGTAGCAAAAATTCATTAATAAATTACGTCAAAGTCAAATATTAAAAATCGATTTGTAAGTGTCAAGTTAATGTAGGGGAAAAAAAGCTAAACACGGAAAAACGTTTTTGAGGAGGATCGAGGGTTTCACCGACGAATATTTGGGATACTGATTTTTTTAGAGGTATATACGTCTAATGAATTTTAAAGTTCGAAACGTCGCCAAATTTTGCTGGGACGGCTTGGAAAAAAAAATAATAATCTTCAGATCTGTGCTACTTAGCACTGTTTCTTATGGGCAATTGATGACAATGGAGACTTCGGCCACAGCGTTAAAATTTCATGTCCCTCGTCGATGTCTCGAGGTGTAGCAAAAATTCATTAATAAATTACGTCAAAGTCAAATATTAAAAATCGATTTGTGTCAAGTTACTGTAGGGGAAAAAAAGCTAAACACGGAAAAATGTATTTGAGGAGGATCGAGGGTTTCACCGACGAATATTTGGGATACTGATTTTTTTAGAGGTATATACGTCTAATGAATTTTAAAGTTCGAAACTTCGCCAAATTTTGCTGGGACGGCTTGGAAAAAAAAAAATAATCTTCAGATCTGGGCTACTTAGCACTGTTTCTTATGGGCAATTGATGACAATGGAGACTTCGGCCACAGCGTTAAAATTTCAGTGTCATTGGCCAGTCAATTGGATTTGTTAATGTAAACAATTATGTTTATTAATTTTAATAATTTTGTCGCTTGGAAATTAAATGTTGATGCTCTTGCCTTTAGTTGAAATTTCGATAATTTTGTTGCTTGGACAATTTATGCTTTTGCCTTCGGCATCGCTCGCGTGTATTTCCTAAAATGTTAAATTTCGTCTTAGCAATTTGCAGACAGACACTATAATTTTAGAAATGTAGTGACACTTATGAAAACTTCTAAATTGAATTTTCATTGGATGATATGGACGTTCTATATCAGTCTATGTTAGGGGTGACGTAATTCCGCAATTATTTGTCCTCAAACAATTGAACGTCCGTGGAAAAATGAATAAAAAAATTGGACGTTTGACAAAACGACCAGTGAACGATAGTTTTCCTCTCATTTGATTCGAGCAATATGGTCTCGATCACGGAAATCGCGGACCGTCGAATTTCCAAGCCCTATTTGGGCGGATATCGTAACAAAATCACGAGAACGGAATATTTGAATGCTGCTTCGCAAACGGGACCGAAACGCGTGGACTGGGAAAATGTGCGAACTCGAGAAACGCAATGTGTGGACATCGCCGAAGCCGCGACTCAATCCGTTCGCGACCGGGCCGCACAGACATGCAGGTAAAATCAAACGAGAACATTTGTCAAGGGTCAGAGAATTTGAAATTTGAAGTGCAATTTAAATGAATAAAAAATGGATCGGCTAAAAAACGAACGAAATGGAGTCGATTATGTGAGAGCGAATGGAAAGTTGCACGATAATTATTTTCTTCAACAATTTTTCGTGATTTTACTATTTTGTCGTTGAAGCGATCCCGCACGGACACGAATGAAATTAATCGGATTTTCTTTTTATTCATTGTAGGAAGGATTTTTATATTGCCAACTCGTCGGACGTTTTTGTGACCGTCAAATCGTACGAGACCCACGAGGCGATGGAAAAACGCTTGAACCTTAACGGCCACGCGCGCACGATTCAGAAAGCATATCGCGCTCATCGTTTTTTGAAATACGTAAAGGAGTGCTCCAGGCACTACAGAAATAAATTGGAGGAGTGCCGGAAGTTGGAGAATGAAACGGCCGAAGCTTTGCGGTTTGTTGGATTTTTTTATCGTGACGTCGACCAAAATGTTACAATGTTCTTCAGTTTCATTTTGGATGCTACGGAATTCTACTTGCAAAGTTAATAAAATGGAAGTTGATATATACTAGTAATTCTGGCAAGTCACACCCTCGTCTTGTGGTTCGACAGCAGAAGCTCTGTAAAAGTTCTTCGTTGATACATCAAGTAATTTGCAAATGAAGCATCGAAAGTTTCGAAACCGGTCTATCAGAATATTCAGCAATTAAACTCTTCTAAGCGAATCGAACAGGTCTATTTTTTCCAGCCCGGAGGGCCCCTCAGAAATGAATTTTTTGTTACAAAATTGAGCAACCTTTGAGCAAATTTTCCATAGAATGCAGAATTTTTGTGTAACAACAAATGTTGTAACTCAAAAGGAAATACTTTTTTACATCGTACTATTCTTAGAGTCCCAGCAGACTGCGAACTTTTTGTCGGCCGATAGTTTGGTTCTTAATCAGTATGAAGATGTTTGCTAGTGCGCACATTATAACGATTTTGTATCAGCCGATAAATAAGTTTGATGGGCTACACGATTGCCTTTAAACTGAATTGTCGGCGAACTATCGGCCGACTGCTACATCAGAATGGAGCGCGTTCCACGCGCGCACACTTGCTGATTGTCTATTCGGCCAACTCAGCCGATACCTTCAATTCACTTTGTCATTTTAATTCTAATAAAAGATAATTAATAGTATTTGTGGTTCAACTTACCGTATCGTAACGCTCAATCTCTCCTCTACAGGTACAGAAAGTCTAAAATTTGTATCCTCTTTCGCTATTTCTGGCTCAATTAATTTGAAAAGTTTCTTGAAGCTGGTTACGCTCATTCCATAAAAATCGAATTTTTTTTTCGGGAAACCTAGTAATTTGGAACGCACCGTGTAAAACTTTCCTTGCAATTATCTATCACAGTAGATGGGATGCACCCAATACTCTTGGTTTCTCTTCTTGATGCTTCTCTTCCGTTGTATTAAAGCAATAATATCATTCCTGGATAATATTATATTGATTTTCATCCCGCGATCGCTCTCCTTAAGAGCAGCTTACCAACTAGCAAATTAATCGAGAGCAATCGGTCGACTGTTGGCTGGTTTGCGCACTCACCACCAACCAGATTGTTTAGTCGGCCCAGTGTGCGCGCTAGCAGTCCAACCCGACTTAACTTTCGGCCGATAACAAGTCTGCAGTCTGCGGGGACTCTTATTCTTATTGAGCAGAGTCTGGGGTTCCGATTTAGCTACAATTTTAAGCCAAAATATGCATTTATTAGTTACAAACGAAACAGTCTTCGGTCCGATAGGCCATGAATGAGGAATCGTGGTTTCAGAAATGGGTGTGACGTCCTGGCGTAAAATATATATCCGTCAATACTAATAAATAGCCGCACCGAAAAGTAAATAATAATAGTAAATAGCAATAGTGAATAGTAATAACAAATACAAATACTGAAATGAATATTGAACAATTATTTAAAAGAATACTCAAAATACGCAATAGTTATACAATCGTAAATAATAATAGTAGATAACGATAGCAAATAGCAATAATAATAATAATAATAATAACAAGCACTAATACTCAAATAAATATTCAAAAATAGTTTGAAAGTATACCTCAATGACGCAATAATGATATAATTCCCAATATAATTCCCATTGGTGTAGCCAGCATTTTTTCGGGGGAGCAGGAGGGGCTGGCCAGTCAAGAAACGACATTGTTCACATACATCTTTTTTTAAAATAAAATGTACATAATAGTCGATAATTACGTAACACATATGGAATATGAATAACATGAATAACACCTTCATGTTAACATTAATATCAAACTCTTGCAATGCCTTTAAGAATAATCAACTAATTTTTCATCATTCATTAATCCAGTTACCAGTCTTTAAACTTTACTTTCAGGTACTGAATTAAATAAGTCTTAAGTTTTCCTGTGTTCCAACATATACCCTTGTCGGTTTTTACGCATTATCTTTTCCAATTGAACCCTTTCCTATCAGTTCCTACCCACATTTTGCTGATCTAACCCAACTTCCGTTGCGTCCACAGCCCAGAGATGAGCAAAAAGTAATTAAATTAACAACTAACTATTACAATTACTACTGTAATTGATAATTTAATTATTTTGTAACAGATTACTGAAGTAACTAGTTACCACAAGTACCAAGTTCAATTAATTACTGTGTAATTTAATTGAAAGCTAATCTGATACAAATCAGTCGATTACATATTAATTCGAATAATGTAATTGTGCGTGTTACAAAAATCCGAGTTACAGTTCTTGCAGTTCACGAGGGCGAGTAGACCTTACATGTGGTAATTCGTGTAATTGCACGGTACAGTAGTGTGCGCTGTTTGCGTGTCTTACCAGGCACAAAAGTTTTGTGTTTCTAAAGTTGTCAGTCGCGTTATTAGATTACGACGTAATTAGATTACAAAGTATTTGAATACATTCTTATCAGATTATTTTGTAATTGAATACATTATAACAGATTACATAATATGTACTGAGTAATCTAACTATAACGTAATGAAATCCAATTCAATGAGATTGCTCTGTAATTTAATTACTTTGTAACCAGTTTAATAATCAAATTACAATGTAATTTAGTTATGCCCATTACTGCCACAGCCGTCTTAAGGGCGGGGTAAGGTTAATTCGGTGAAAAAAAGCATATTTTCAAGAATTTTTTTAGACGATACATGTAATGCTGGTTTATGTAATTAATTTCCATACAATAATACAACATCTGAACTATATTTTCCTAAATTTTCATTGCAAAATATTGATAAATAAGCCGTTGGCAGAAAATCTCCGCAGGCGCCTCGAAAAAAAGTTGTTTTGTGGTGTACGCTATAACTCGTCACTGGATCGTCTGAAACAAAAAAATAAAAATGCGTTTATTAGGTGACATGTTTCTCGAGGTAACGCTGCCGAGTTTTTTTTTTAATCGATTTTTCCATTTTCGGTAGCACTTGGAAGTCAAAAACGTGATTTTCGCTAAAAAAATCGGCAAATTCGTTATTGTAAGATAAAAAATAATTATAAAAAAAAACTTTTCCGCTTTTCCGAAAAATGAGCCTGCATTTTTTTTATTGCTATTTTCTCATTTATTGTGTTATAAATGATGATATTCAGTCGGGGGAAATTGAAATTTTTCATTAACTAATTTTTTACAAGCAAAAAACAAACAAACCCAAACCCAAACAACCCAAATAAATTCAAACAAACATACGAGCAATGTGTTTTTATTTTGCTGTATTATATTTGCTCTATACATTGTATAGATTGTAGGTCATGCGTACATGTTCAGTGTATGATAAAATCGAAATTGATAAAGACATATTTATTCAAAGTGCTTTCAACGGGTGCAGGGGTAGAGGAGGAATTGATCGCTGCGATTTCTCTTCAGCATTTTATTCAGGAAGGCTTCTTTTATAAATCCCTCCACCCTCACTATAGGCGTCGAAATGTTCGAAAATGCCTTATTTTATCACGTGTTTCCGTGAATTTCAAAACCCCGTAACTTTTTATGGGGGTGGTGAATTTTAGCTTCCCCGGCTGAATATCATAATTTATAGACCAATAAATGAGAGAATAGCTAAAAAAAAATTCAGACTCATTTTTCGGAAAAGTCACTTATCTAAAGAATTACCAAGTTAGGGTAGTACTCCTTTTTAATATGCTTGCTTAAATTTTCAGCATTTATTTCGTCATTTTTAAATTAAAGTATGTTTTCATGACCATCGCTTCGGCTTCTAAGGCTGACGTATCAATTATTAAGATTTTTCTATAATTATTGAAGAAATCCTCGCGGTTCTTCTTATCCAATTAAAAAAATGCATCAACTGGATGAGCTAACGGTAGATTAACAAATCAGCGGTTTAGATTTACAATGATATTATCTATTACTTGGTAGTAAATGTTGATCTTCCAGTATTCTTCTGATTGTGTATCGGCCGGAAAATCTAATATATTTATTTTGCCCACAGTTGATTTCATTGCGAAATTTGAATATCTATTTAATTTACGTAATGAAATATCTACTTTTTCATACAAATTACGAAATTACGACGGAGAAAACAGTTCAAGTTTTATAAAATTATTTCTTTACGCTTGCTCGGGTGAAACATAACTAAAATTAATTGATTATTCGATTTCAATTATTTAGGATCCATTTTTTCTGAGGGGGCGTCCCCGCCCCCCTTGTTACGCCAATGATAATTCCAAAGTTCGCAAGAACGTAATATCAACAAACTCTGATTTTTCAGGAAGTGTCACGAGGCTGAGATAATCCGTCAGACGTTTCCACGCTCGCGGGGCGACTTTGACAAGTTGTACAATTTGATCGAACGCTGGCGTTCGTCGCGTCTCGATGTCGCCAACGAGTGTCTGTTTTCGGGCCCGAGGAAAGCCGAGAATTTTCGCGTACTCGAGAAAACTACGGAAATGTTAAAATCACTGGAGAAACATCGACGCTGCGCTCGCCTGGAGAAACGTGATAACGGGCGCGTGCGTTTCTTGACGAAACATTGCAAACCCATAAGATGGCATGGCTACAAGGGCAAGAGAATTGAGATGATAACGTTGAGAGTGCAAAAGGCTCGAGAGTACAAGAGTATTTACGACAGCTTGATGAAAAGTGACCAATCCGTCGAGGACAGAATTGAACTGTTGATTCTACTCAAAAGCTCGTTGAAAAATCACAGCTGCATCCCTGTTGAGGATTTCATTGGTCTCGTCGATCAGGAAATTATCTTATTGTCGAACGGCGTGAAGACCAAGTGGTTGAATAATTTGCGCCAAAGGATGTCGAGTACAGTGAAAGTTGTATTAAAAAGACGTTTCGTTTTCAAAAAAACTCTTCAACGTTGCGACAATTCACTTATACGTGTTATACAGGATGAGCCAGAAAGTGACGTCCGAAAGGACAGTTTAGATCCCTATCTGAATCACCGCCATGTATGTTCTACGATCTATTTTACTTTTCGAGAAACAAAGCATTTTTTAATTTTTTGTTTCAAGTTTTTCTGTAGCATAGGCTTTTTTTTTCTCGGAAGTTTTTCAAAGCAAATGGGAGTCATTTAGACCAGTATAAGTATTGATTTTATTATCAAAACTTTAGTGGGTGATTTTCTCAAATGAGATGATAACACGAGTAAAAAAAATCGCCAGGAACGTACATACACAAAGGAGAAACATTTTACAAGTACTTTTTTTTCTCGAAAAGTAAAAAAAATCGTAGAATATACATGGGGGTGATTCCAATAGGTATTGATACGAGGCATCTGAATTTTCTTTTATATGACACTTTTCGGGCCACCCTGTAAGGGCGAGGCAAGTACTATTGGCAGTAGAAATATTTTCTAACCTATCAGATTTAGGGGAAAACTTTTCCTACAAAAGTTGCATAGTTCGAAGGGGTTCATCAAGTGGTAGCTACGAGGTTCATCCAAGTGGAGACGTTTCGGAGATCTCAAAGTCACCTGCATTTTTTTAAATGGGCCCACTTTTTTTCAGAATTTATCAAAGTACTAACAAAATAAGCTTACACCCGAAATTTCAAGATGATCTATCAAGATTTAGCAAAAAGAATCTATAAAACATGAATTTCAATGTTTGTAGCCTAAAATCTATTTTAAAAAACTCCTATAAAAGCTGTCGAAATTGATGGTCACCACTTTCAATGCACACTTATAATCTGATTCGTATTGGTTGTATTGTTGTATTAATCACGCCAGTCTGCATTAATGAACAGGCTCTAATTATTCTTCCTTGCATACCTTGCGAAGTAGTCGGAACTTTTTTTGTGCACCATGTATTTAAAAATCCCTAAATCTTGATCGATCATCTTGAAATTTGGTGTGAACGTATTTTCAGTTCCTTAATGAAATTCTGAAAAAATAGTGGTCGCATTGAAAAAATGGAGTTGGCTTCGAAATCTCCGAAGCGCCTTCACTTGCATGAACCTTTTATAAACTATGCAACTTTTGTAAGTAAAGTTTTCTCCGAAATCCGATTCGGTAGAAAATATTTCCACTGCTAATAGTTATCGCTTCACTCGGTGTATATGGGGCATTCCACGCCAAATCGACCACTTTCCGACCCGACCCCTTTCGATTTGGCTGAAACTCTAATATGTTATTGTTTTCATCTTAAAACGCTTGTGTGATTTTTTTCAAATTTTTTTTTACATAATCACAAACGTAGTGAATTTATGAAAAAAACGTCCGTTTTTTTTTTCAAATGCTCATAACTTTCTGAAAAATGGACCGATTAAGATCTTTTTTTTTAAATTCTTCGTTTCGAAATATTCTTTATGAAAAAAAATATTTTACAAATATTCAGTCATTTTCGATATGATTTTTCAGTTTTTTTGTAAAATACGCCATTTTTTCAAAGAATGCAACTTTTGATTTTTTATATTTGTTTTTGTAAAAAAAAATGTGATAAATTTAGCATTTTTTGCCGCCAGACCCATCGTGGTTTTCTTTCTATTTTTTTTTTCTAAATTGAAATTTTTTTATTCTTTACTATTTCAAATATAGCTGTTTTCTACGATGATATAATAATTTAAATGGTTAATTCTATCATACTCAATATTTTGTATATACTATTAACTCATTTAAAAAGTTTCCCAATTATGTTAAATTATTTTTAAAGGATTATTTAATAGGGAATGACGTGAATTCTAATTCAATTAATTGTTTAATAGTTATTAATAATGAATTTATTCATTTTAGTGACGTTTGAATGATTAACATAATTTGTGATCTCTTGAATCTCTTGAAATAGTACACTGCATTTTTTTTGGAAAACCATAGAATTTATTAATGGGCACTATTGAATAATAGAAAAAGCTATATTTGGAAAAAATTAAGAATAAAAATGTTTCAACATAGAAAGAAAATAGAAATAAAAATCTTACCACGATGAGCCTGGCGGCAAAAAGTGGTAAATTTATGTTTTTTTTATAAAAAAAAATCATAAATCATAAGTGGCGTTCTTTGAAAAAACGCGTTTGTTTACAAAAGACGAAAAAATCATGTCGTAGATGACTTTGAATATTTTTCAATTTTTTTTTTAAATCAAGAACATTTCAAAACGAAGAATTAAAAAAAATATCTTAATCGGTCCTTTTTTTCAGAAAGTTATGAACATTTGAAAAAAAACGCGCAATGTTTTCAAAAATTCACTACGTATTGGTGATTATTTTTAAAAAATGTGAAAAAAATCACACAAGCGTTTTAAGATGAAAACAATAACATATTAAAGTTCCAGCCAAATCGAAAGGGGTCGGGCCGGAAAGTGGTCGGTGTGGTGTGGAATGCCCCATATGTATATGCGTGTTACAGTTAAAACTCGTTTGAAGTTTAAGGACATGGCTCACACGTCTGGTCGGTAAAAATCCTACGGCCAAGTTTTCTCTTTAACGGACGACATTTCAGGCAAACGAAGAGGAACACGTTGTTCGTCGTTCAACAGTGCGGTTGGTGTTTCTTTTCGTTTTCCCGAAATATTAGTCTTTTCGGAGAAGACTGGGAATGTGCAAATCAGCTATCTCTCTCGCACTCATGGCCGCTCGGTCGGCGTGACACATGGCCTTAAACGCGTTTTCCCTGGTAAAAACTAGTTCATACTAAACGCCTCCGTTACTTTACTGATAAATAAATTCGAATGTTAGTTAAAACAAGTCTTTACTAGGAAAAACTAGTTCTAACGAAAAAAACTAGTTTCAACGCGATGAATCAGTTAAAACTGTATCCGAATGAGATCAAAGTTTAGATTTGTTTGGGTTTCTAAACATAAATTCTAGTTTTCACCAGGCAAAACTAGTTGTAATGAACGCGTTCAGTCAGAACTGGTTTTACTGGGTAAAACGCGTTTGAACTGAAATCGATTTTTAACTGTAACATATATGAATATAATTGCTCTTGTCAATTTTTTTGACGTTTTGGAATATTCTCAATATACTTCGGATTAACGATTTTTTTTTCAACATTGCAGTTGCTTATTTGAGTATTGCGAACGATGCGGGACTTTGTACGTGTGTCGTTGATACCGAAGAATCATCGAATATCAATTTTGCCGCTTCGACCCCTAGCACGAGAAAGTTATTATGCAAAAGTTGTTTGAAAATGCTGCCCTACAAGAGCTTCGCGGCTCACGTCAGAATGAAGAAGTTGTCGTGCTGTTTGAGTGAGCAAATTAAGCATCGCAATGATTCTTACGATCGAATATTGAAAAGTTGTAATTACAGAACTCATGTTCGTTCAGGAGTATAGGATAAAATAATAGCAGTGTTATGTCACATGGGTAAAGCGCATATTTCATTTTTCTCCAATTTTATTAATTCGATAGACTCCAATTTTATTAATTCGATAGCCACTTTATCAAAAACGCCAAAACTGTTTTCAAGATAAAATTGCTAAGAATTGATCGTTCCGCGTATTGAAGGATATTTCTTACTAGGAGCTCCGCCAGATTGCTCCAGTTATGATTAAGCCCAATAACAATACTATACAGTCCGTTAGACAAAAGCGTGTACGGCTATATTTCATCCTGGAAACTGTTAGAGGATAGATTCGAACCGCGAGTAGGTAACGAGACCTCTCCACCAAAAAGCTTCGTATAGAAAGCGTCAGTTGTTGTCCGACCGTGGTCACAGGCGAACCGCTATTGTCCGGAAAAAGACTCACTTCAGCGAGCGAAAGTTTGGACCGCGATTGGGACAGTGTAATTTTTTCGGACGAAGCTTCTTTTAAGGAACGTTCTCCCATAATGATATCTGATCTACTCGCATCAATAGTCACCAAAGATCTGGAACGTTAAGTAATTATTCCGACAGATTCAACTCATGGAGGCCTTTGTGCACAACATGATGCTATGAAATTAGTGGGGGCGACTGGACCACTTATCAATAATAAAGCATCACGGTTTATATTATGTAGTATTATGTGTATTTTTTTCCAATGCCTTTTCCCAAATATTTTTTACGTTTCGCCGTACACGTTCTTGTCAAACAGACTAATCCCATAGCGCACAGACAAAATTATCCGTCTCCCATTTATCTATACATATCAGAGATGGGCAACAAGTAATTAAATTAACAACTAACAATTACAATGACTACTGTAGTTAATAATTTAATTACTCTGTAACAGATTACTGAAGTAACTAGTTACCACAAGTACCAAGTGTAATTAATTACTGTGTAATTTAATTGAAAGCTAATCTGATACAAATCAATCGATTACATATTAATTGAAATAATGTAATTGTGCGTGTTACGAAAATCCGAGTTACAGTTCTCGCAATTCACGAGGGCGAGTGGACGTTACATGTGGTAATTCGTGTAATTGCACGTTACAGTAGTGTGCGCTGTTTGCGTGTCTACCAGGCAAAAAATTTGTGTGTTTCTAAAGTTGTCAGTCGCGTAATTAGATTACAACCCAATTAGATCACAAAGTATTTGAATACGTTCTAATCAGATTACTTTGTAAGTAAATAAATTATAACAGATTACATAATATGTACTGAGTAATTTAATTATAATGCAATGAAATGCAATTCAATAAGATTACTCTGCAATTGAATTACTTTGTAACCAGATTAATAATCAAATTACATTGTAATTTAGTTATGCCCAACACTGATACATATAAAGTCAGTTTTGTGAATTACTGGATGACTGACATATAGACAACGCACAGCTTAAGGCCTTAGGCCACTCTAGAGGCCAAAAAAAGGCATATGTCGTGATTTTTTTCAGCGAAACCATAAAATAAATCGGAATTACAAAATAGGGGTTTTATTATACACGTAATTGAATATACAAAATTATTTTTTCCCAGCTATACATGTCAAAATGGCGACTGTGCAGCCTTTTTCCGATGACGCCTTTATTTCTGGAAGGTCAACGGCCGGACCAACAGCTCCTATAATTTTTGACTTATGATGAGACACTAAGGTTTTTTCGATTATATATAAGAATAGCTATAGAAGTACACTGAGAGAAAAGTGTATAGTATTTACCAAAAACGCGCATGGTAAAAGAGAGTATAGTCGAATTCCCTATAGTTTATTGTCACCGCAATCATAATATGGTTAACACAGCTATAAGCGAAAAGTATACGTAAACATGCGACTTTGGTGGCGTGTTTGACTATCCAGTACCTCCGACATTACTATACACTATTGTAAAAGGCTTTACAATATCGATATGGTTAATTCAGTTATATCACAAAATCGGCGCACAAATACTAATGCTGCACTGAGAGCACAGTACATGACATTTATGAAAGATGTCCACGGCAAAAGAGGGGGTAGTAAAATCCCGGACAGTTTATTGGCACCGTAATCATAATATGGTTAACACAACTATAAGCGAAAAGTATATCTAAAAATGCAACTTTGGTGACGTGCTCGACTATCTATTATCCCCGAAATACTACTAACTATTGTAAAAATATTAACTGAATTAACTATATCGATATCGTAAAGCCTTTCACAGTAGTTAATAGTTATTTCGGGGATACTAGATAATCAAACACACTACCAAAACGGCACGATTAGATAGACGCTTATAGTTGTGTTAACCATATTATGATTGCGGTGTCAATAAACTATAGGGAATTTAACTATGCCCACTTTTACCATGGGCGTTTTTTTTATCAATACTATGGACATTTTTCTCAGTGCAAGTTTGTACTATTTATATGGTTAACATTAACACTTGTTGAGTATAAATTGTTACAAGATCTTAAGAAAAGTGACTATACGAACAAAATTATGGTAATCTTATAGTGAAGACGTAAATCATTTATGGAACGTGTCAATAAAGTAGAGACAGCGGTAGCACGCTATGATCGATATAGATATATTAACGCATTAATTTGTCAGTTTTTAAAATTCGATATTTCGAAAACTATTGCGTTGCGTCAAAAATCCATTTAAGCAGTGACATATATTATCAAAAAGACGATCTGTGCAAAATTCCACCTATATCGGAGGTAACAGCTATTCGGAATTGCAGCTGGAATTAGTTTTATCTGTTATGCCAAATCTACGATCAAAATAACATAAGTACCCGGTAGCAAAGTGGCAGCCTGCGTAGTATAGATAGGTAGGTGGTAGGTTCGAATCCATGTTCAGGTGCAATATTTTCTTCGATAGGAGTCATTTTAGGAAGTCAGGAAATGACAAATGATGATAAACAATCATACAGGTAGTAGTACTCTAAATTAAGAATTTTTGAATTTATGAAATATTATATACATTTAGTAGACATATAATTCAATATGGTAAAAATCACTATTTTTTCATAGTGTAAGATAATATTCATTTTATGAAAACCTACTATATTATATAGCATTGAACAATCAACGTATGCTTGTAAGATTGTTGGTTGCGGTTAACATATGAGCATAGTTAACACAACTCCTAAAATATCATAAGCAGTACTGTATTTTAGGCAGTAACCATGACTATAAAATATTGTTGTCCCCTCAGGGTAATATAAAATATGGTTGAAGTTACCATACATTTCTCTCAGTGTACGTCGGATTTTTTTGATATATTATTTTTTGTCAAAATGGCGCATTTCTAAAACAAAAAGTATAAAATGCCATGAGAAAGTCGTCAGAAAATTGTTTATAAAAAAAGGAACTATGCAATATAATAAAAAAAACCTACGTAGTGCTTCAGAAAATGTAATTCTAAATATACGGTTAAAATTTTAAGTGAATCGGTTGAAATTTGTTTGAGTTATGAGTCCGGCCGACTTAAAAAACGTAGTTTTGAGATAAACGCGTTTGAAGTTAGTAGAAAGTCACGACATGAATCAAGAGAGGTTGCGCTAGAATTCTAAAATCGAGTACTTAGAGATTTTTCACACCCATAATCTTTTGGAATATAATTTTATAGGTACTAACCGTACATGTTTAACAAAAAAAAAAATCGGTTTTTGGAAAATCCTAGAGTGGTCTAAGGCCTTAAACCGCTGAAGATAGAAACATGAAATTTGGAAGATACGTTCCTTCCAAATTGGTGTAGAGGTGCACTAAGAAAGCATTTTTCGTAAATCAACTCCTAAGAGGGTGAAATGGAGTGTATGAAAAATTGTATACCTTGCGTGTATCAACTTGAAACTTGGCATGAATATTCTTCAAAACAAATAATAAGACGCATAGTTTAGGATTTTTTAAAACAACCCCTAATACGGGGTGCAACTGGTAATGAAGTTTCCATGGACCAAATTTACCGCGACCGGAAGCTAGTTTATTTATATTTATGCCGCAGATTGCTTGTGGCTACGCCAGCAAAACATTGAAAAATCGGACTACGGGCCCTACACGTTTTTGCTCAATGGAATGCGAGCCGACGAAGAAAGGCACGAATGTTACTCGAGTTTGCTCTATGTCATACGTGAACCTGGAATTTATCATCTCGTTAACAATATATGGCACGGCCATTCGATCGTAAGCGAGAACGACGATATATTTAATTTGCGACTGGCGCGCTTCAACGTCGACGAAGAATGGTCACCGTGGAATTGCATTTTACTCACCAGCGAGGAAGCCGAGACCCATTACTACGTTAAGAGCTTACGACATTTTTACTCGAAACGTCTGCTACAGAGAATTTGTCTCGCACATCAGATCGCCAAGGCACACTTCAAGTATGAAATATTCCGTCAATTATTTCATTAGTGATCTTCAACTTTCATTACGCAGACCGTGATTTTTTTATGTGAATGTAGGGCGAAATAAATCCTCCGCTGGGAACCACCATCGGAAATGACAAGCCCAAACAATCCTACACAATTTGGGTATTTTTTTGTTATACGAATGCAAATAAACGACCCGCGAATGGCACTCGCCGCACTGTGCTTGCGAATGTATCAGAGTGAACAAATTCTATTTCGGATGGTCCAACTTTTCGAAGAGTACGATATTTCATAAACGTCCCTTCGCAGAGCTTTCGCGCCCTATATTCCCCTATAAAAATCTTCAATACAATTACCTATCCATATATTTAGAGGCCAAGGTCATTGAAACGGAAGACCAATATGGAAATTTGGTTCATGGTCATGGATTTCAGCATCATGTGTTGATTATTGTGTAACGAGGATATTTCGAACAACACGATTTGTATTACAGAAAAAAGTGTATTTCTGTAATTCGATTTGTTTGAGGTATACAATTATAAGTAATTTTTGGAGCTCGAATTGGTCAGGAATAATTGCGAAAAAAACTGTGCGAACAATGAATATTGCTCCGTATTGGAAATCTGTAGTAATAATCATTAGCAATCGATTAGCAATCAATAATAATCAAATAGCAATATCAGACCAACAAGGCAATAAAAAAATAATCAAATAAAAAAAATCGATTAGCAATCAATAATAATAAAAAAAAGCAATAAAGTTAATATTATTTGGGCAGCTGTAATGCAGACAAATTGTTGAAATAGTCAATACCATTTTTCAATTAGAGTAATCATCGAAAGAAACCACCAGTAACGCACGATGTTGAAATTTCCATCCTTGGAATGCAACTAAAACTATGATATTTTATTTGTTCGAATTTCTTTTGGCGGATAATCGGTACGAAAATCTCTCATCAATTTTTTTATTTGCTCATGTGGAGATCTATCATCTAAATTGGTTAAAAACAGATTTTTTGAAATAATGAAAACGAGGAAAAGAAAATATAAAAAATAATTATCTTTTTGATATCGTTCTATAGATAAGGGAAGAATAACAATTATCAAATATACTGGTAATGATATTCTTTTCATTTTCCAATGGTAATGGCTTTTTATTATTTTTATTAGTAATGGCCTTTTAAATTTTACAATAGTAATGGCCTTTTTATTTTACAATGTTAATGGCCTTTTTATTTTGCAATGGGAATTGCCTTTTGGGATAGGATAGTTCTTTATTTCCAAGTACACCCTTGCGGGTTTTTGCACAATTCACCCATCTGTACATTGATACCCTTTTACACGTTCCCTTCTTCTCTTGCTAAAATTTATCTTTCGTCCTTTTTCTCCTTTATGCATCCCTTCTTATCATGCATTCGAAGGCTCTCACATATTCGCATAATTCTTTGATCGGTTTTCCTTTTATTCATTTATTTATTTTTCCTTTTAGTGCCTCCCTCTCGTAGTGTCTTCGCCTCTTTTTCAAACTACCTACAACTTCCTTATTCATTTTTTCTTTTATTTCTCCACATTAAAGTATATGCTCCAAACTTTATTCTTCCTCTCTACAGCATCGGCATATAGTATCTGCGTATCCTTTTTTACCTCCTCTTCCTATATTTCCGCATATTAACCCGGCCCATGTTTCTTTATTTCTTTCCTCTATGCCCTTCTCTTCCCCGTACTCTTCCGTTTCTATACGTTGTTTTCGACTTTTCTACTCCCTACAATACGTCGAATTCTCAATTTTGTTCCAGTCTTGTTGTATTTCCTGGTTCGTTTTTATTCGTATAGCTCGATTATTTTTTTTTACTCTCTCCATATCTTCGCCTCTTATCCTTTGTAATGACCTTTTACTGATTTTAATCTCAATCTCCTTTTTTATTTTATAATGACAATGGCGTTTTTATTTTCGATCAAAGGGAATTGATAAATTACGAAAAGAAATTCCGGCACCGAGACTTCTCGTCCCGAAAAATGGTGCAGGACACGGAGGGTCATTTGTCATCCACATCTCTCGCACAAAAAGAATCGTCGTGAGCAAGGACTTGTTCGCGTCTTTTCGAGTTTTCGGGACGTCTCAAACATCGCCCTTATCGGCGAGATGGAAATTTCAGTTTTCATATGAGACACTATTTGGAAAATAATCTTTCAGCAATATTTGACAAGTGTATTTTAAATTTTCCAAACGGCGTTATTGCCTAAGAATGTTAATGTAATTTCAATAGTAATTAAATAAAACATGCAACTAAAAAGTGAAGGTAGAATGTAAGTAAATTACATTGAGCAGAGCATTTCAAAATTTCAAAAAATTACACGCTAAAAAGTGTTTTTTTTTAAATCTTACACTTCCCCGAAAATTAGAAGGTTTTACCGATTTTTTTTTTTTCAATGTTGCATTCAACTTTTTCCGCAAACATATTTTTCTTTGTATATTTTTCGAAAAAATGTCTGTCATATTGCGCACGCGGAAAATCACGAATAATCGACCAAACTCGCGTATCCATTGGCAACATTCCGATGCTGAGGAATGTAAAGCTTCGTGTTGCAGGCATGGGAGAGACACTTTATTCGTGTTCGCACTCGAATGGGGTTTTCAGTCGTCCTTTTGTGCGGGGCCAAGTAATTCGGGACTACCAAATTTGCGGCTTGTAATTATTCGCGCATGGCAGTATTGCAGCTCGTGTTTTGAGGTTGAGATTCTTATTGCGACGAAAGGGTAATACGAGAATACGCGTACCGAGGTTCGACATAGTCGGCAGTAAACGGTTGGAGCTTTTAAAGTAGACGGATTTTTTTCCATACAAAAAATTGGGTTGCGCGTCTGTCGGCCGCAGAATAAACGAGCTTTTAAGAATTTTGTGAATTTTCGTCTCAATAGCTTCATGGTTAATTTTCGGCACAATGGAATATGATGAGAACGTTATTATATTTTTTAAGAAATGTACATATCGTATGCTTGGAGTAAAAACATTTTTGGAAATTTTATTCGAAAATTGAACATTTTTTTTCTAATTTATTTAACCCTTTGAAGCATACATTTTTCTTTACGTGCAATTGGCTTGAAATTTTGTACTCGGGGGTTTTGGGGGTCGCTGATTACGAATCTGAACTCAAAATTCGAGAATTCAAGATGGCGGATTCAATATAGCGGACCATAAATGCAAAAAGTTGTTTGATGAAAGTGAAAGTTGGTACTCAAGGGTTTTGGGGTCGCTGATTATGAATTTGCACTCAACATTTGGGAATTCAAGATGGTGGTCCCAATATGGTGCATCAAAAATGCAAAAATTAAAAAAAAACATTTATTAAAAAAAAATTGTTAAATTAAAGAAATAAAAAAATAAAATAATGGAACTAGAAACTCGCTACGTCCTCGCCGTTAGTTCTGGGTAATGCTAAACGCGTAATACATTGGATAGATGTTCAGCGTAGCTGAACTGTTGAATGTCATGAAATCCTTTCTCAGTAACGTCTGCGCCCTAAAATTTCAGTATACTCAATCAAATATCAGATTTTGGTTAGCTGCATTGAATTCAACATTTTTGATTTTTCATTCCTATTGTGTTACATGAAATAAGCTCCCCAAAAAAAAAAATAGATCATCAAATTTGGAAAAAATCCTATAGTTTTTGCCATTTACAGCCGCCATATTGGATCCGCCATTTTCAATTTGACGGTTTAGACTTCGGCTTTGTATTCAGTGGATCAAAAACCAAGTTTTTACCTATTTTTTGGTTATGGTTTACCTGCTAGATTAGTCGTAATCAGATTTATGATGTAAAAAGTTCGTTTTTTTGCACTTTCGTTGTTGATGACACCCGCTACGTGAAAAATAAAAATTTAATAGGTATGCTTTAGTAGTTATTGAAGTCTTAAGAACCTTGAAACGCATTTACAACCGCCATATTTAATTAAAAATCACTTCTGAATCGTCCAAATCTGAATTGAATTAGCTGTAACACTGTTGTGTTAAAACGTCACTGGTTCAAAATTCTGGAACTTTGGTTTGACTTGACTTTTGAAAAATTGCCATGAAGAGACTTTGAGAACGTAATTAATAATCCCAATTATTCGCTGGTGGGTTTAAATATCAGCCGGCGGAATTTTTTTCTTTTTTTATTAGACCTTTTTTTGCAAAAAAGGAGGCTTTGCGATTCGTTTAACACTTAGAGAAGCAAAAAATTGTCTTATACGTTTATCTATCACACAACTGTGCACTTCCTAACGATAACACCAGTAAAAAAAAATCGCGTCCGTAGAATATACATATTTTGAATTTTAAAATTTTCTTAATAGTTCCAAGATGAATTTTCAGCAAAATCGAATATATTAAACACTCCACAATAAAAAAAATGTTAATATCGTCGGCTTGCGTTGAGCAAATTTTTGGAATTTACAATTCGAAAAATGGACATTTTTTTTTTCTAATCGATTTCAAACTTCACTGTTTAAAACTAAGTAACTTTGGTTTGACGTGACTTTAAAAAAATTGTTATGAAGAGATTTTGAGAAAGTAATTAACAGTCGTAATTATTCGCGGCTAAGATTAAATATCAGTCTGTGTAAAGTTTTTCTTTTTTTTTAGACGTTTTTACATAAAAAGAAGGCTTTGCGATTCGTTTTGGAATTGGAGAAGCAAAGATCGTCTGGAACGTCACGTATTCAGCCTGTTTGAATTTGTCCCGACCGTCACATGTTGACTGAACAAACATCGCGATTTTTATAGAATGATGTGTTTATAAAATTATTATTTTATAGAATTCTATTTACAGAATGATTATTTTATAAAATTATTATTATTTTTTAACAATATCTATATGCTTTAAATAGAATTTATGATTTTTATACGATAGAAAAATATTTGTTCACGTTAACTAACTTTCGAAAAAAAAAGTTCCTTCTCCAATCTACCATCTGCAACGGATTTGTTCAAACGGGCATGGCTGTGTACCTTACCTGGCACAATTAGTATCCGGAATTCTCGGGGACCGAGTGTATTCCTTTGAGAATACGAGAACGCTAGCCAAGCTTTGCCGTTGGTCGTCCTCGCGTTACGGTTTGAACTTAAATAATTAACGTGGACCAAGAATTGTGGTTTAAAGTTCTTCCTTCGCGTGTCGTATCCTCGCCAAAGCTGCGACGAAATTATTTCTGTAAATATAGCACCGTCATTATGAGGGTAGAAACAAAAGTAACGTCAGTCTCAGACGTCGTTCTGTATAAAATTGCGATCCTTGTGTACTCTTCACAAATACTTTCGTCATTCGCCACAGTCGCAAATATCTTTGGCCCATTTTATATTTCGACTTAATTGTTCAGTATACGATTTTGTCAGTATTGCCATCTGGAAATTTCGATATCAAAGAATTCATAAGATTATTTATAGAGTTTTTGAGTGACGACTTCTATCAACACTAATGTCGAACAATTTTTATTTCGTCATTACTGCTGAAAGCCAAGTGACAATTTGCTTCCTTTCTACTGGTGGTACCGCGCGTGATTTAATATCATGGGTAATATTATGGTCGTAAATGTCAAGGTGATTCACCGCTGTGGGTATACGGTTACAATGGAAATTGGAGACGTGTGTGAAACACGATAAATAATTCGTACTGCATGTTTCAGCAGATGTGTGTAGCGATATCCAAGATAAGAATGATCGATTCTCATTTCCGGACACGATAGAATTCACTTTGATAATCAAGTACCACAATGTTGCTCTCAAAATGTCAATAATTAACGTTCATAATGGAAATTACATGCCTTCATGTTATTATGGAAAAGAGACGAATTTACCAAACAAAAATTGCGCAATTAATCAAGGGTAATTAGATAATTAATGAAATTCATGCAATCTAGCCGATTCATTTGTCCTTCTAATGGAAACATCGTTCTTAGAGACCACGTTTACTGCATTCGTGCCCGGCCCCGTTTCACCCTCATTTCCCAGTGGTTAGGGTCAATTGTGGTCAGCCACACCGCACGTCCCGATAATCTTATCGACTCATGCTGCTCGCTAAATAAATCACGCATATGTACCCCTGGAACTCAAACCCCGACGTTACTTCTTCAAATTTTATTTCGAATTACGACCTTAATGGCTATTATCATTATCAACAAATTATTATTAAAAATAATTATTTTTCACTCCTACAATTATCACCAAGAACGAAGTCAAAAGGAAGCATCGGAAAAAAAATGCTAAATGCCGAAAAGAAAATTTCGACAACTTTGAGCTACTTTTGCCTGTATCTCTCATACAGCCTTAAGGGAGATTACCAGTCTACAGCCCATAAAAAAGGTGAATTTCTACAATTTGTGTATGGATACCCAGTTGATAGAATGAAAATTCCGTTTAGTGGCGATTATTTTACATATCTTCAAGTATCTTGACAACTTTTTTCACAAGATTTAGTAACAAGATGGTGGCGCTGAAGCTGGATGAAGCGAGGCACCTTCATTTGAGTGTCCCGCGGCCGGCAACATTATATCGCTAATTCTTCACGGATTGACTTGATATTTTTTTCCGAAACTTCCCATAAAAAAATTTACAGCTGGTCCGACATTGGCCCAATACTGCGCCAACTCTCCTGTATAGTTGGTCATTCCCTGGAATAAATGTCGGTCCATTAATGGACTCAAAACCGGCCCGACACTTGTGCCAAGGTTGGCCCAAGTTACAGCCAATATCGTACCAACGTTGGTCCCGTCCGTAACCAACAGTGATACGATAATGCCCCGAGTGTCCACCGATATTAAATATATTATGGCCCTTTTTTATTTAATATATATGATAATGCGCAGCAATGAATACAATATTTTTTCAGAATAACAAAAATAGAATTTATTATTAATTCAAGTAAGTAAAGATATTGTAATTTATTATATATTATCATTGTACTTATTATATCAGATTTATTTCGCAAATAATATATTAATGAATAACGAAACATACTGGTTCATGGCACTAGCTTGAAATTCACCATCATCGACACTGGTATCTTCTTCGCTTGTGTTAAAATTTTTTGGTTGTTCATTTTCACCCTGTTCGTTTTCATCATTTTCATCGTCCCCATGTTCAATCAGTTCTTTCACATACTCAAGAGTATTTCCACATTCCGCTTTTTTTAAAATTATTTTCGGGGATTTTTTTCTCCGTCAAAGATGACTCTTTCGATTCATGACACATTTTTCGTGCTTTACTGACAGTTTATTCCAACATCATTTTTTTTTATTTTCCGCGCTTTTTTCAGTCTATCATATGGCTTTTGTTTATTCATATTGAGAATAGGTAGGAGTATAAGGGAAAAAATTAGTATTGCACGAAAAAGCGAAGATGGATTCTACTGTTTGTTCGCGGTCTGCATCGATACGACACTAAATGGCGACTCGCGAGCAGTTCATAAGATACGTAACGGGAAGTGTTAGCGGCCCGTGATCGGTTCGAGATATCCATGCCAACAGTCGGTTCTTCGTCGTTAGTCGATACTGTCCCGACATTGGCATATTGCGGTATGCCGAAATTACATATGAACGTAGGACAATTATGACAGACAGTATTGGCCCACGGTCGGCTCCAGTAGTTCACCCCAACAGTCAGCTCTCCGGGGGTAGCCCATACTGGCCCGACATTGGTATAGTACCGAGTACCGGGACTAGAAATGAACGCAGGACAATTAATGGCAGTCAGTATTGGCCCACGGTCGGCTCCATCACTCTACGGCAACAGTCGGCCCTAGATTGTTAACCGGTACTGTCCCTATATTGGCGTAATGTTGGATGCCGGGCTTCGAAACGAGAATCGGCTAAAAAATGGCAGAACCGTTGTTTCAATGTTGGGCCAACATTGGTTGCCAACAATCGGTTAGTCAGTACTGGGCCAGACATCGGCCGTATTTTTCGTGTCAGCAATTTTTTCATGGGTTATAACAACATTTTACATCGAAGTACGTGAGAGATTTTTTATATGGTGAGAAGTTTTTCCGAAAACAATTATTTTCCGCGATTCTTTGAACCGAAAGCAAGAGTTTTTTTTTAAAACATGCACCATTTTATGGAACATCGATATTTTTCGATTTCCCTAAGCAGTTCAAAGGCAAATCATATCTGGAACTCAAATTTGTAAAGATGCTTATAGATATGTTCTTTGAAACATGAAAGGGGTTTTCAAAAATCAACTCTTAAGGGGGTGAGATGGGGTATAAAAGTTTGTTTGGAAAGTTGTATTTCTTGCGTGTGTCAACTTGAAATTCGGAAGATTTGTTCCTTAAAAGGCGTAGAAATGCATTAAGAAAGGATTTTTCGAAAATCAATTATTAAGGGGGTGAATTGGAGTGTAGAACTTGTGTATCAACTTGAAACTTGGTGTAAATATTCTTCAAAACAAATAAAAATGCATATTGTAGGATTTTTTAAAACAACCCCTAATTAGAGGTGTAATGGGGTGTTGAAGTTTGTATGGGAAAATAAAATTACCTGCTTTTGTCTCAAGGAAATTCGGAAGATGTGTTCTTTAAAAGGTGTAGAGGAGCAGTAAGAAAGGATTGGCTTCTTGCATTATCAACTATACGAGGGCTGTTCGAGAGTATCGAGTGCCCAAAACTTGAATGTGCTTGCCGAAGACCACAAACCATAAAATGTTGTCTACAGAACTATATTGCAAAGCCATATACAGTGCTTGACAGAAGTTTGAGAACAGGTAGAAAAAATACCATTTTTGTGCGCAAAAAACAAAATGACTTATGTATTTTACATGAAATAATATAGTACGAAATATTAGTGCGCATTCGTAATGAAACATACGATAAGTTATCCCGTGCAGTTCAATATTGGCTATAATAGCTTCTCATCGAAGTGACGACGCTTAGCTCTGATAACCGCCGCACAGATTCTGGGCATTCTGGCGATCAATTTTTCCAGCGTTTCGGCTGAAATTTTCTTCCACGAATCCTTTAGGGTCTTCCATAACCCTTCTCGATTAGTGGGATGTTCGTTGTATACCGCTCTATCGAGCTCTTCCCATAAAAGTTCAATCGGCGACAAGTCCGGGGACTGAGGTGGCCGTTCCATGATTTTTATAGCACCAGAGATCCTTTTTTTCAAATAGTTTTTACACAGCAAAGCAGTATGCTTTGGGTCATTATCTTGTTGGAAGATGAACCCACGACGCAGAATTCGTGTTCTAGATGGTATTGCATGTCTTACCAGAACTCTATGATAGACGTTTTTATCCATAAATTCCTTCACCTTTGGCGAAACCTCCGACTCTGTTACCACCAAAACAGTCCCAAACCATCATGTTACCTGCGTTCATTTGGCCGACTACGGACATACTGGCGGCGTTGAGAACCAACAAGTTTGAACTTGGACTCATCGGTCCAAAGCACGTTCTTCCATTGATCCGCTGTCCAATTTTTATGTTCTTTGGCCCGTTTAAGCCTCTTAGCAACAATTTCCTTTCTCAATAAAGGTTCCCTCACAGCCACTCTGCCTCCTAGACCGGCATCACAGAAACGTCGCGCCACCGTCCTGGATGACACTGATTCTGCGCTTGTTCCGTTTAACGCGGCTGCAATTTCTCGAGCTGTTAGCTTTCGATTTCTCTTGGAATGTGTAAAAATAAAGTTATCTTCATGTTTTGATGTCTTTCAAGGAATACCAGTCCTTTTTCTAGTCGTGTTTGAGCCAGTTTTCGCCTTCCTGTCCAAGGCTCGAGTGACGGCGCCTAGTGAAATCTTCAACTTTGCAGCCATTTTTCATAGGGACCACTTCAGATCTCTTAAAAGAAACACCTGTGATCTGATTTCAACGCCGAGCTCCTTATTCTTTTGCCGCATTGTAGCACCAACAAATGAAAACCACACAGTGAAACCCACAACTGAGACCACACATAACTTCAGTAAATTCGATGGTTCCGTGAATGTGATTGCTTGTTCACGCACTCTGTTGACATATACCTACTTAGTAATTGTGTCGACAGAGTGTATTGTACTCACAGCAAGCAACAGTAATTTGTAAACAAGCTTCTATCAGCTCAGCTTGGGAGGCACGATGACGATCGGTTTTAGAAACTTGTATTTTTCGAATTTTATTTTCAATATCTGTGTAATTTAAACGACACGTATATCCTATGTGTGTATGCTCATACTATTTCTTCGCATTAGGTGCCTCGGACACGCGGGAATATATGAATATTTTTGGCTTTGGGTGATTTTCTCAGACTTCTGACAAGCAGTGTAGTTCTGTAGACAACCATGAAATTGTATTATACTAGAGTTGAAGGTTGGCACTTCTATACTACTATTTCATTAAGGGGCTATTCTACTGTGGGGACTAAAAAGATAAGCTATTTTTTCATCATTTTTCTTTCGTAAACTGCTGGTATCGCTTAAAGGTACAAACGTTTTTTTTCGCTTAAAGGTACACTCTTAAAGAATAGAAAACAATTTTTTTTGTTGCATATAAATGTATATTTATTTAACAATTCATAATAAAGTAAAGACATGAAAAAAAGTATGTCGCTGGCGTTGATGATTTGCGTTCTCCGGGTAATCTGAACCAAAAAAATCAAAAAGATTCCCAATCTTTATGAGTGTAGCTATCGCCCGAACTAGAATTATTATTTTATTATATATTGGAAAATAACAAAATGGCATCGTTTCTTGCAAAAGTGTTCGAAAAGCACGGTTTTTTTCGTCATAATTCGGGCGAAAGTATAAGTAAAATTTAATATTTTTTAATAATTCTAGTTCGGGCGATAGCGACTTTCATACAGATTAAGAATCTTTGTGATTTTTTTTGTTTCAGATTACCTCGACAACGCAAATCTTAAACGCCAGCGATATACTTTTTTCATGCCTTTACACGATTATAAATTGTTAAATAAATATACATTTATATGCAACAAAAAAAATTGTTTTCTATTCTATAAGAGTGTACCTTTAAGCGAAAAAAAAGTTTGTACCGATGCATGCAACAGTTTTCAAAACAAAAAAATTATTAAAAAATAGCTTATTTTTTGAGCCTTCACAGTAGAATAGCCCCTTAATTACCAACCCTTACCTCAGTCGATCAGTCTACTACCGTGCCTGAGCAATATGACGCTCTATCTTCTTACTTTATTTCTCAATTTTTTACTCTCATTGTTTATTTCCTCTCTGGATCAAATCCTAAAGTCCACGCGGACGAAGTCGCGGGCAAAAGCTAGTGTAGAATAAAGGCCACTAAATGGAATTTCCATTTCATCAACTGGGTATCCATGAAGAATCGTCGAAATTCACCTACTTTTCCAGGCTCTAAACCGGTAGTCACCATTAAATTCACGAAGACGAGGTCACCCCTGAAACCTGGCATGAAAAAAAACACATAAACGACGTCAAAACAGTATCGAGGATGTTTACCAGTACAGGCAGAGCGGAAGCTCCAACCCCCAGATGACACTCGTCTCGTACCTCGGCCAACAACTGTGCGCGCCCTTCGCCCCGACTGAGTGGCTCGTTTGATCGGTCCGGGGTTGAGATTTAAAGGATGGTTATCGTGGTTGAGATAGAGGACCGGTGCTTCGCGAAACCTTTCCTCGGTGGGTGGAGAAACGTCGTAACGGGTACGGAATATCACGACGCCCGCACGCAAACGTGCCCCGGGGAAAACGTCGTTTATCCGAGGGGTGGAAAGAAGCGCGGGGATGACGATTCGCCGGCTGGTTCTTGCTACACCCGGGGCTCGAACGTGATCACCGAGACTCGCGATCGTTGTGTTGGTACCGATACGTCCGTGTTGATGATGCTTTTGGCCTCGTACCGTTGCAAGTACACGAGTGTCGCCTGTGAACGGGCAACCCAGACGTCTCGTTTGCCAGATCTTCGAGATAAATTGTTAACGCCGTTCGCAATACAGCCAGAAGTGACTCCGTCGACCAACAATCGCTACAACGTTCCACGCTTTACGGATACATCGAAAATCGACGAATGCTCCCGGAAACGAATTAACCTGAACGGTCCCATTTGTTTGTCCAGGTACACGCCATTGCGAGAAAATCCCTCAAGTAATTTTAAGAAATTAGAATCCTCGTAAAATGAGACATTAAGCCATTAGAGTTCTGTTCGAATTAGGATTTGCGGGATCGAAATCCTGTTAGAATTAGAATTTAAGGGTTCGATATTCTGTTATGATTAGAACTGGAGAGATTCGAATCCTCTTACAATTAGAATTTAGGGAATAATTGGGTCGATGCATAATTCCGTAGGGAAATTCCGACAGATGTCGTTCGCAGTTGTTTCTCCGTTCGCACATGTGTTAGCCATATGAAGTGTCGTTTATTAAGGCTTTATGACACTCTAGAGGCCAAAACGGGCATATTTTGTGATTTTTTTTTCAGTGAAACCATACAATAAATCGGAATTACAAAATAGGGGTTTTATCATACTCGTAATTGACTATACAAAATTATTTTTTACAGCGATACATGTCAAAATGGCGACTGCGCAGCATTTTTCCGATGACGTCTTTATTTCTGGAAGGTCAACGGCCGGACCAACAGCTCCAATAATTTTTGAGTTATGATGAGACACTAAAGTTTTTTCGATTATATATATGAATAGCTATAGAAGTACGTAGGATTTTTTTGATGTATTGTTTTTTGTCAAAATGGCGCATTTCTAAAACAAAAAGTATAAAACGCTATGAGAAAATCGTCAGAAAATTGTTTATAAAAAAGGAACTATGCAATATAATTTTAAAAAATCCTACGTAGTGCCTCAGAAATGTAATTCTAAATATACAGTTAAAATTTTGAGTGAATCTATTGAAATTTGTTTGAGTTATGAGTCCGGACGACTTTGAAAATGTAGTTTTGAGATAAACGCGTGTAAAGTTAGTAGAAAGTCACGACATGAATCAAGAGGGGTTGCGCTAGAATTCGAAAGTCGAGTACTTAGAGATTGTTCACACCCATAATCTTTTGGAATATAATTTTCTAGGTACTAAGGTAAATTTTTAACAAAAAAAAATCGGTTTTTGAAAAATTCTAGAGTGGCCTAAGACCTTAAATGACAGCTGAAACTTGTAGCGGCATAAAAAAAAGTATTTTGCACATGGATGGTAAAAAACGTGTATTTTTTATGTACTTCGCTTTTTTATTTCCAAAAAGGCAAAAACGTGTCGAAAACTCACAACAAGATGTGCGCCGTGTACGGAGAGAATGTCGTAAGCGAAAGTGTGTGTCGGAAGTGGTTTGCAAAATTTCGTTGAGGAGATTTTGATCTCCAAGATAAGATGCTTCTCGCTCCGGTTGGCCAGTCACTATCGATGTCGATAAAATGAAGGCTTTAATAGACTGTAACCTGTATTTGACGACTACAGACATCGGGCATAACCTCAACATTGACCAATCAACTCTTTCGAGACATTTACGGAAGCTTGGGATGGTAATCAAGCTTGATGTTTAGGTGCCGTGCGAACTGACAATGAGTGAAAAGAATTTAATGGACCGAATTGCAATTCGCGATTTGCTGCTCAAACTTCAGTCGAAAAAGATCATGATCGAAGCTCGGGGTGGCTGCTCCGACAGTCGCAAAGGTTGGATTACACCCGAAGAAGGTCATGCTCTGCATCTGCCGGAATCGGAAAGAAATCGTTTACTATGTGGGCTGCTGCCACCCACCAAAACGATTGATTCGACCAAGTACTGTGTACAACTGGCCAAATTAAAAACGTTCTGCAGGTACACGTATGAGCTAAAAGTTTCGGCCACAGCGTATAGTAAAATCCAATGCCTATATGATGCTGTTGGTTGTACATTTTTGACAGAGCTTATACATTCTGTATGCCCTACAGAGCGGCGCTGCAATCGTGCGTGACGAAAGACTTCAAGTTCTCAGCCTGGTCGCAGGCTCGTCGCAGCTGGTTGCGCCTGAGTTCCGTGTGGAAGAAAATTAATTCTTTTTAAAAGTCGATATCTCCGAAACTAAACTGTCAAAAATTGCCATTTTTTCGAAAAATGAATCGCACAATAGTACTGTATCCACGAGTGGTTTTATTAAAAAATTCTAAGGTCCGTTTAGAACCCATCATGAAAAATGTGAGCTAAGTCCTATCCGTTTATGTGTTAGGTATAGGGATCGCGTACAAAAAGACCCGTATTCAATTGCAATTATCTAATAAACTAAACGGTGAACCGAATTGAAAATTTGGGCATCAGTCCATGAAGGTCACGTCTACACCATACTTAAATTTCAGGCAATTCCTAAGATTTGGCCAAAACTACAGAACTACCTTGAAGCGAGCAATCGATCAGAAGAAGTCCAAATTCGCAAACAGAGAGGGCGTAGTGTTCTACCAGAACAACCCTAGACCACACATTTTTCTGATGTTCCGGAAAAAGTTATTGCGGCATGAATGGGATGTTTTGATACACCCGTCGGGCGCCACAGAACACTTTAAATGATAAAACCTATAGTTCTCTGAACGCCCTTAACAACCACTTGGATGACTTCTGTGACCATAGATCTCAGGACTTTTATGAAAGTGGAATAATAAAGCTTATGGCCAGATTGCAGAAAGTCATTGAACAGAATGAAACATATTAAGTTGATTAAAATCGCTTTTATTGGTAAATATTTTGCCTTTGATATGTACTCGTTTTTCGCTATGGAAATATGCATAGGCTCAACAGGATCCTTTCAGTATTATAACTCAAGGGATGAGAATTAAAATTTAAGGGTTTAGATTTATGTTAGAATTAGAATTGAAACGATTGGAATGCTGTTAGAATTAGAATTGAAGGGATTAGCAATCTGTTAGAATTCGAATTCGATGCATTAGAATCTGGTTGGAAATAGAATTTGAGGAATTAGAATCCTGTTAGAATTAGAACTTAATGATTAGAATCCTGTTACAATTTGACGCAGTAGAATCCAGTTAGAATAAGCATCCGAAAAAAGCAGCCGATTTTCAGATGAGACTTGCAAACAAAATAAACTAATCAAACAGTCAAAAATTAACTGAGAAAAGTTCCGAAAACTATCATGTACGTGGTATTTGATAATTGTGACAAAATTCGCCTGTACGCCTCTCTCTCGCACACAGATGAAATATGATTTAAAAAATCTCAACATGTGTTACTTTGTTCACAGCTGCAACGTTATATTTTCACATAAAATTGAGGTCTTCGAATCTAGTTTTTTTCTCTCTATTATCGCAAACAAATGAACGTACAGTGTTACTGGTAAAGACATTCCGGCTAGAAAAATATTGTCCCGCATAAAAAATTCAAACTGCGTTATCCCGTGCCAAGCTGCAAATGTGCTCTTCACGCTGAAATTCGTAAATTCGTTAAAAACTTTTAGACCTTGCGTCGCATTTCCTCGAAATATATTTCAATTTGTCCGTACTCTGTTTACTCCCGGGGATATTCAATTTTGTTCATTCAATCTCGTACGTACGAACTCGTGCATTTGCTTATCCAAAAGTAATACGACGACGATGGCTATTCAATTGAATTCGAACTTGCAGCCTCGAGGAGGAGTCTGCGATGAAGATACAAAAGTGCTACAGGTGAGCCTCGATTTATTGGGTGAAGTAAAAAGTTCTGAGCGTTTCCCACTAGATATCTTTAGTGATCCATATCTCACGATGTATACATCGCATCGGGTCATACTAGACGGCGATTTAAAGGTGATATTACGCTTCAAAAAAAGTTTTTTGACAGTTTTGTGTTTGGTGAAGCCAGTTGTGTGTTACAGCGTTCCAAAATAGAGGTGAAAAAAAGAGAAAATTCGATACATTCTTCAGCACCACTACGACCAAGGTGAAAAGGCAGAGCAGGCGGCCAAAAAAATTTGTGCTGTTTATGCACCCAATACAGTATCGAATGAAACAGCAAAGCGGTGGTTCCAACGATTCCGTTCTGGTAATATGGACGTCGAAGATGAGGCACGCTCTGGTAGGCCAATCGTCGAAAATGTCGATAAAATCATGGAAATCGTCGAGTCGGACCGGCATGTGAGCACTTATTCCATTGCCCAGGAACTGAAGATTAGCCAGAAAACCGTTTGGAACCATTTGCATAAGGCTGGTTTCAAGAAGAAGCTCGATGTATGGGTGCCACACGAATTGACGCAAAAGAATCTTTTGGACCGAATTGATGCTTGCGATTCTTTGCTGAAACGTAACGAAATCGACCCATTTTTTAAGCGGATGGTGACTGGCGATGAAAAATAGGTCACATACGAGAACAACAGCCGAAAAAGATCGTGGTCCAATCGCGGTGAGCCGGCCCAAACGATCGCCAAGCCCGGATTAACGGCCAAGAAGGTTTTGCTGTGTGTTTGGTGGGATTGGAAGGGAATCATGCACTATGAGCTGCTCCCATCGGGCCAAACACTCAATTCGGATCTCTACTGTCAACAACTGACCAGATTGAAGCAGGCGATCGAACAGAACGGGCCAGAATTGGCCAATAGGAAGGGTGTTGTGTTCCATCAAAGACAACGCCAGGCCGCACACATCTTTAACGACGCGCCAGAAGCTCCGAGAGCTTGGATGGGAGGTTCTATCGCACCCGCCGTATAGTCCAGACCTGGTACCAAGCGATTATCACCTTTTCAAGCATTTGCAAAATTTTTTTGATGGTACAAAACTGGCCTCAAGAAAGACTTGTGAAAATGAGCTGGTCAAGTTTTTTACCAATAGGGACGAGAACTTCTTCAATCACGAAATTATCAAATTGCCTTCAAAATGGACAAAAGTTATCGGACAAAACGGCGCATATTTGATCTAAATCGGATAAACTTAACTATGTTAATTTCATCGTCGAAGTAAAGTGAAAAAACGCTCAGAACTTTTAACTTCATGTAATATAACCATAAGCGGTTGGATAAAAAGAGGAAAAGAAAAAAAGAAAAAGCTCACGTATCATTGGTCCTATTTTTATTCCTTCCTGTTCAGAGCCTACAAAGCGAGGGTGAACATCGTCGCGTTGGCTCGTTTGTCTCGCGAGACCCGTGCCTGGACACCACCGCAGCCCGAAAAAATTCATCACTTCCGTCACTGCCGTGCGAGCCAATTCGAGATAGTAAATTTCATTCCGCCGACGAGACGCTCGGATTTTGAGATGCTTCGCAGCGTACTCGAGCGTTGGCGATTTTATGAAAACGCCAGGCTCGAAAGTGGCCTTTTCAGCACGAGCAAGCTTGCGGCGCGGTCGAGAATCCTCGAACGAGAGATCGAGATTTTACGATCGATCGAGACCGTCAAGTCGCGAGTACGTGGCGACATTAGGGAGCGAAGAAACCTTGAGGACCTCGAGGAGCTTGCCGAGTCGGAGATCTGGTCTTTGGCGAACGGAGAAAAAAGAATTCTCGTTGATACCCTTAGGGTCCAGAGGGCGCGGGAACTTCGCGATTTTTACCGATCTCTCGTCGACCCGGATCTTCCGGGCTACGTGAGAATGGAAATATTGAAAAAATTGCGAAAATACGCGTCTCAGCATACCTGCCGGTACGCCGAGGATCTCGTGTCCCTCATCGATCAAGAGATCCAATTGATCGCCATAATTCGAGACGAGAGAGTTCTCGATTCGTTGCGAAATCGCCTCAAACTTGCCCTTTTGCGTTTGACGAAAAATTCCTGCGGACCCAGCCACAAAATCGACAACACACCAACCACGGGGATTCCCCGAATACCAAAAATCAAAATGCGCTCGAAGCTGTGCAAAAGATGCGGCAAGTTTTTCGCGATCGACGATCTTTTCGCGAGTCGCGAACTCTTGCCAACGTGCCGGAAATGCCGAAAGTCACAACCCGGCAAGGAAGCTAAAATAGTTTACGAACCTTACGAGATTATGATACGGGATTTGAGAATTCGCGAGAGCGAACTGATGGGCTCCTCGTTGCCGAAAATTGATGCTCCAGCTTGGCTCGTCGAGCCAAGAATTATTTATCGTCTCGTTAATTACGTGTGGCATGGAAAATCGGCAATTTCCGAGTGCGATGATCTTTATCGTCTCGTTCTTGTGCGCTTCGATCCCAACAGCGTTTGGTCACTCTGGAACAATCTCGTACTCACCAAACGCGAAGCGGCTCTTCATCAGTCTATGAAGAATCCTTGGGATGTTTACGCAAACGCGATTGTGAAAAAATTCGTCGTTAAAAATTTGCAAGCTAAACTGCGCTTTGATATTAACATGCGCGGAAATTATTAGTCATATTTATTTATATATAAATTATTTATTTGTTATTGTTATATAAATTAGGCTGTACTGTTTTTTTTGTTTTTTCCTAAGGTACACGCTGTTCGCGTTTGTTACCTATTTTTTCCTCCACTGTGACTGTTTCTTTCCTCCTTTTCCACACTCCTTTTTCTTCACCTTTTTCCCCCCTCCTTGCGGCCGCAGCCGACTTCCCCCTCTGTATCATATTCAGCATGACATTTCTGTCATGGGTATAGGGAAACTGCGGAAAACCTATACCAATACAGTCGGTCATCAAGTTCGCCCCCCCCCAGTCGTGGAACTGGTCTTATTTCGCCGTGAAATGCACTGGATGCCTGTTGGTTCAAGGAATCACAGCTCGTCTACTAAACGCATAGTTTAATTATTATATTTAATCGAGACCCGATGCGTTAGTCTAGTGGTTAGCGTGCAGGCCAGCGGATCGGGAGGTGGCAGGTTCGAATCCCAGTCGCGTCACTTTCGTCATGAAATATTTTTCTTCGATATTTCTCGGCGAAAGACGACTAGTTCCTTGACTGGAAGGCGAACTTGGGACCGGCTGTATCGGGATAGGTTTTCCGGAGCTTCCCTATGCCCATGGCAGACATGTCATGGTGAATATGATACAGAGGAGGAAGTCGGCTGCGGCCGCAAGGTGGGGGCATGGGAGGTAGACGGGGGAATTGTGGAATGGGAGATATAGAGGGGGGGATGTGGAATGGGAGACTGAACGAAAGTTCAGGTGGGCGGGCCTCGTTAAAAGGGGAAGACGCTGTACGGCTGGAACAAACCAATAAAAAAAAATTAAATTTCATAGATGCCGATAATTATTATGCCACAAATTCTTTAGTCAATCAATTTATACTGATTTGCCCCTACAGTAGTAAAGTCTAGTAGTGTTGGAGAAAACACTACTAGGGAATCTACAACTATACCACTTAAAGGCCCTTTACTTGGTTTCCGTACTTAGACAATAGTTTTAGTCAACCTTCCTACCCTACCATTTCGTAATAAGGGCCCGGTCCGGCTCTTTTACGAAAAATCCTACTATGGAATCCACAAACAATCCCTTGAAGGCCCCGAATTGTATTAGGGATGCCCTGCCCATTTTTCGCATGGGGAAATGTACGCGACTGGAATTCGAACCCGGGACCTCCCGGTCCGCCGGTTTAGTGGCAAGCGCGCTAACCACTAGACCATTGCACCGGTTTAATTAGGCTGTACTTCCGAACAGCTATTACCTCCGATTTAGTTGAAATTTTGCACGGATCTTCTCTTTGATACCGTAAACCGGGGTTACTTTGGGACACTTTTCAGGTTTTTTATGACTCCTGCCAATATATATTGAGCTAGGTAACTGAGACTATGGTGTTATATGAAGTTGACCTTCTTCTTTCAAAACATGGGCACGATTTTACTGTACAACTAATGGCACCCTCATAGAAATCCTTCATCTTTGTCCCAATCTTACCCCATGAATTGAGTTGTTAAAAAAAATGTTCGATTTTTGTTTAGAATTGATCTTTTGTGATATTAAAACCGAATGCATAAAGGGTTCTATTTTTAAATAATTCTAAAGATAATTATTCATTGTTTTTATATCACGATAATTCAAATTGTAGATGTTGGCGCGAAATGTCACGCTATCGGCCCTGGCGCTTGTGACGTCAAGGCTCGAACGTGACCGAATAGGCTATGTATACGGTTGACACGCGAGTGTATACAAAAGTAAAATTTTGTGTCATTTTACATCTAAAAATCTCGAGCATTCTGAAAAAGTCGAAATATAGTTTAATTTTCGTGCAACGATGTGTGAAAGTGGATTCGTGAAAGCAAATTCGAGTAATTTACCGACCGTGGATAACTGAACATTTTTAGGTTGGAACAGGCTTGATTGACTGTGTTACTTATTGCCGCTACGTATCATAAGCATTTTGAAAAAGACGTATGAAAAAAAATTCAATACAGTTTATGTTAAAACACATCAAAGTGGTATTCACAGCAAAAATAAGAGGACGATCATTTCGGGTTGACACGTCGTGCTGCATCGAACCACAGATTTCGACGTTTTATGTCTTGTGGCACATTCAGGAATACCTATTATAGGGGCACTTTTCGTCGTATTTATACAAAGAGGAACGAAACAAGTCTTCTACGATTTTGTCGTTGCCATCGTTGACAGAATACTCGTATCACACGAGTAGTTCGTAGACTGGCGTTCGAGCGGTGACGTCACCGAGCGCTCGGGTAACTTCGGATGCTCTCGGCGCGTTTTTGCCGAGCCGAACAGAACAAGAATTTCAAAGTGCTATATCATTGTTAATTGTCGAAAAAAAAAAGAAAAATACTTTGCTTTAAGAACCGCACATGATCTTTACAATGAACAAAAAAAATATTTAATGACCCAAGTGGGGTAACTTTGGGGCAGTACTGTTTTTGCTTAGAAACACTAGGGAAAAATCAATCTGTCCAAATGTTACATAGAAGTATATTAATAGAGACTTAAGAGACATTTTTTAAAACATTTACAAAAGGTTTTATTTCAAATTTGTATTAAAACTTTACAAATTACAAGAATAGTTTTCAAATGTTAGGATTTAAAATAACATAATTATTTAGGAAGGATAGACAAGTTTTGATAGGAAATTAAGAAAGTTTTCAACATAAATTAATTACTGAAGTGAATTTAAAACTTGTTCGTAAACAGTATTAGTTCTTGAACTTTGAAAATTTCCCGTCGGCCAATTCGAGTAGGGTGATTGATTTTCGGGACGATTTCATCCTTCAATATAAAATTTCGTCAGGCTTAGTTTAGAGCAGACTTCTTCATCGCAGAGATAAATACTTCTTCATCATTTTTTATCTCCATGATCCGTCCTGGGTAAAGCTCACTTTTGTGTCTCACAAGAACACAGTAGCCCACCATAAGGTTCTGGTAGAAACTTGAAGATTATGGGGGTGGCATTGATTGAGTAAGCTGTTCTTCCAAATCACTTTAGGACTGTCCCAATGTTACCCCACTCAGTGCTGAAAATTTACGACTTTCAAGTTATAAAATTAAACGTATAAATAACACTTCAAATAGATGTCAAATAATGTACTTCTAAATACACATACCTGCCGGTAGTGAAATGTTTCCAGTTTTTCGAACGCGAATGAAAGTTTTATCATGAACTAAAAACGCTACAACGAACAGTGAAAAACAAAATGGACTGCCGTCGGATGTCAGTACAACTACAGCTTCAAAAATTTGCCGCGAGGTAGTTGCAATACCAGCATATGCAGTAGCGGTGATTGCGCTCCAATTCATAAGGCATGGTGGTGGAAAATTCAAAAGTCGAATATTACGCGATGTCCCAAAGTTGTACGCCGTCTCAAAGTTACCCCGGTTTACGGTAATATAAGTAACTGCCTAGATGCAGTGACTTATATTATCTATTAAATTAAATTATATCGGGTGAAATAAAAAGTTCTAAGCGTTTTCCGCTAGATGTCTTTAGTGAGCCATATCTCACGAGGTATACATCGCATCGGGTCATACTATACGGCGATTTAAAGGTGACATTACGCTTCAAAAAAAGTTCTTTGACAGTTTTGTGTTCGGTGAAGCCAGTTGGGTGTTACAGCGTTCCAAAATGGAGGTAAAAAAAGAGAAAATTCGATACATTCTTCAGTACCACTACGACCAAGGTGAAAAGGCGGAGTAGGCGGCCAAAAAAATTTGTACTGTTTATGGACCCAATACAGTATCGAATGCAACAACAAAGCGGTGGTTCCAACGATTCCGTCCTGCTAATATGGACGTCGAAGATGAGGCACGATTGGCCTACCAGACAATCGTCGAAAATGTCGATAAAATCATGGAAATCGTCGAGTCGGACCGGCATGTGAGCACCTATTCCATTGCCCAGAAACTGAAGATTAGCCAGAAACCCGTTTGGAACCATTTGCATAAGGCTGGTCTCAAGAAGAAGCTCGATGTATGGGTGCCACACGAATTGACGCAAAAGAACTTTTTGGACCGAATTGATGCCTGCGATTCGTTGTTGATACGTAACGGAATCGACCCATTTTTTAAGCGGATGGTGACTGGCGATGAAAAATGAGTCACATACGAGAACATCAGGTGATCGTGGTCCAATCGCGGTGAGCCGGCCCAAACGATCGCCAAGCCTGGATTAACGGCCGAGAAGGTTTTGCTGTGTGTTTGGTGGGATTGGAAGGGAATCATCCACTATGAGCTGCTCTCATCGGGCCAAACACTCAAATCGGACCTCTACTGTCAACAACTGACCAGATTGAAGCAGGCGATCGACCAGAAGCGGCCAGAATTGGCTAATAGGAAGAGTGTTGTGTTCCACCAAGACAACGCCAGGCTGCACACATCTTTAAGGACGCGCCAGAAGCTCCGAGAGCTTGGATGGGAGGTTCCATCGCACCCGCTGCATCGTTTAGACCCGGCTCCAAGCGATTATCACCTTTTCAAGCATTTGCAAAATTTTGTTGATGGTACAAAACTGGCCTCAAGAGAGGCTTGTGAAAATGAGCTGGTCAAGTTTTTTACCAATAGGGACGACGACTTCTTCAATCGCGGAATTATGAAATTGCCTTCAAAATGGACAAAAGTTAATGAACAAAACGGCGCATATTTGATCTAAATCGGATAATCTTAACTATGTTAAGGTAGTAGGTGCACGTACCTCCTTTTTAGAAAAAAAACAAATTGATTTTTTTTTGTATGCTGTAGTATAGACACACAGAATGACGTCCGCGAAAACTCAGCATGCCTTACCGGCTAGATTCAATAGTAATTAATTCACGAAATCAATGCATTTAACCCATACCATATAGGGAATCCGTGCGGATCGAACTTGGAGACGAAAATAATAGTAGTTCGCGAATAGATACGAGCTACGCGAAAAGCGATAAATAACAAGAAAACTGTCGCGGTCACGTATGTTGCATACAAAATATAGGTTACGGGATATTTCGAGCAGATATTATCGATTGAATCGACTAATTTTTGCGTTCGCTAGCCGTGTCTGCCATGGCGGGAGAGATGGCGTAGATTTGGCAAAACCGCATGCCGTCGGCTGTGTTCGTATCCGGGAGGCCGAATCGAGCCGGTCAATTTGAATGCAAAGACAACAGTTGTAGGTTCTTCACGCGAGAAACTTGCTCATTAATGATAAATAATTATGGATTGAATATTATATAATGAAGTTTTTATCATTTTTTTTTGTCTTTGCGGGCGTTTTTTGTACTCCATATTGTATGTAAGACCGAAGTTACAATACGCACATTGCACACACACTACTACACATTCTTACACACAGCGAACAAACACACTTTTAACATTTATCGGAAGCGGCTGAGAACAGCGTTGCCACCGATATTGCCAGAATTATGAAATAGCGAACGGTAAGACCACTCAAGTCAAATCTGATTGCTATTTTAATACTTCACTTTTCAAGATATAATACACACAGTTATCACATACACTTATCAAATAATTATTTTCCGTATCATGTTTATTATTATACCTAAATGTATCATATTTTGCATTTTTCAGATTCGAAAATTGATAGATATTCTGTTGACTAGTCAATTCGCTAGTACTACCTTAATTTCATCGTCAAAATAAAGCGAAAAACGCTCAGAACTTTTTACTTCATCTAATATTATAGAATAATTTGGGTTTCGCGCCGACTTCGGAGGTTGCTAGTCTCCGACTGGTACATGTAGAAAAACAATTTTAAAATAGCATCAAGTACGGTCATCGAAACATTTTTTCCATCTATATTTTCTCTGTATAAAGAAACGCTCAACAAATTCACCAACAAATGTACCGCTCCAGCACCATTGAGAAATTACTAAAAACAATTATTGTTTTCCATTAAAGTCCTTCAATCTAATTTGCCTTATTTATCATAGCGGGGACGACAGAAGATAAAATTTATATTCCCCGAGCGTGTGCGATACAAAAATTGCGAAAAAAAAGAATCCCATCGTCCTTTCGTTCTCCGGAGGATGGAAAAAATTCTTCGCAAAAACATTGGCTATTAAGTGTGCATGAATATTTATGTATGCAATCCAATTTCGATTGTAATAAAGTTCGCTTCTTTGCAAGTCGAAGTATTTCGCGAAACTTTTGCGATTTGTCGCGGTCACCAGGGACGCTCGCGCGGGTAGTACATTTCTCTCCTTGCTAATACTACTTGTAGTACATTCACTTCACGATGTTCTCACATACATATATATATATATATAAGTGTGTGTGTCTGTCGAGTTTACGAGTTTGCAACGATCCAGTGGGAGGACAGGACGAGGGACAAAGTTTCTCACGACTGAAAATCTCGCGGGAGTAGATTCTCAATTTCGACACAATCACGAGAGGTCGTGTGGCACACACAAAGATAGACGCACGATGTATGCGAAGCTTTTGAGACGCAGATCCGCTAAAAATGTGTACTATACGTGACCGAGGGCATCAATCTTCCAGGGGCTGAAAACTTTATTTTTCGGGATTTGTATACGTCCGTTCTCTTTGCGCGCATAAGTGTTGCGAAGTCTGCATTTTCTGTATCTAGGCTATTCAACCTGAGCATGTAAATTCAATATTTTTTTTAAACGTATTTATGTTCGCAATTGCGATGGAAAGGTTGGCACTTTCGAAATTCTCGCAAATTGCTTTGGAACTAAGAAATTGTTTGGTTGTGATGAAATTAATTAATTATTAAAAAATTGTAATCACTAAATGCAAATGAAAAATGATGTTTCGGATGATCGATTTTTCGATAGGAGGACATTGTTGAGAAGTTCGGAGGAATTTTGTCGCCGGATTAAGATCGTCAGGGAGCAATATGTCGAGCAGCGATTTGTGGTATATTTTTTTTGTTTCCCCGGTTTGTTCGATTACATTTTTTGGTAAATTCGTGCCGTCGTCTCGTTGGAACACTCGTGAGCATTAGCGACAGCAAATGGCAAAGGAGCACGTAAGGTCTCGTGGTGAGATGCAATACACGGAGTCATTATTGGTCGATGCGCGGATATCGTGTGTATTTTTTGTTGTTACTATCGTACCGCGGAAATGCCCAGAAAATCATAAGCACAATGATAACAAGTGAAATAAAGATAAAAAATGATAATAATGAAAATAAATTGCGATCGGTACAGGTGGAATCATCGTTTGCAATGTGCGATTGATCGGACATCGTGGTATCACTGAAATTATAAGCATCATCTAAAGTGGTCCATTTTGGTTTGATTTTGTCTTCGTGAGAACTTAGTTTTGAAAATACTTACTATAATCTAGCGAGGCTCATTGTTCACGCGTTTATATTGTTTTTTTCTTTATTCTGAGGAAAATATATATCTTTGGGACTGTGCGGGAGGATATTTTTCAATAATAATAGTAATATTTAATTTAATCGTATTCTCGTTACTTGAGTAAATATTACTTCAGTTTAACATCTTAATTACTTAAGTAATTATTATTAGGTGTATGACTTAATTTTTACAGATTTTTTCTTCGAGCTTAAAATTATATTTAAAATAGAAATATTTTCGCGGTCTTTTATGGTTTTGAAAGGATCGGACGCAAGGTTTCAGAACACCGAACGACAAGTCTACGTGAGTTACATAACCTCTCAGAATAGCAGAGTTTACGATGGCAACTGATAAACAGCACATCCGGTACTGCATTTTATACAAATTCCAACAAGGAAAAAATGCTTCTAAAGCACGGGAATCAATTTGTAGTGTTCTTCGTGCCGACGTTGTGTCTTATGAAACGTGTAATCATTGGCACAAACGTTTTAGAAGTAGTGATTTCGATTTTAGTGACCAGCCGCGCCCTGCACAGCCTCGAAAGTTTGAAGATGCGGAATTGCAAGCTCTACTGGATGTAGACTCAACGCAAACGTAACAAGAGCTTGCAGCTCAGTTAGGAGTCACCCAAACAGCTATTTCCAAGCGTTTGCACCAAATGGGAAAAATTCAAAAACTTGGAAGGTGGGTCCCACATGTGTTGACCGAACACAACCTAGGTCAACGTATGAACACGTGCCTTTCACTGCTTGCCCGGCAACAAAAAAAGGACTTCTTGTGGAAAATTATGACGGGTGATGAAAAGTTTATTTCTTACGAGAATCCCAAACGTAAAAAAAGTTATGAATACATTCCGGGCAAACCAGTACATCGACACAGAAACAGAACATCCACTTAAAGAAGGTTCTCCCGTGTATCTGGTGGGACATGAAGGGTGTGTTTTATTACGAACTCCTGAAAACTGGTCAGACGGTAACGGAACGCTACAGCCGACAATTGAACAAACTGAGCGAAGAACTTGATCAGAAAAGGCTATTTACTGGGAAAGGAAGCAGGCAAGTCATACTGCTGCATGACAACCCTCGACCTCACGTTGCTCGCGCGACTCAGAAGACCCTCTTGAACTTGGGATGGGAAGTTCTCCCGCACGCGGCATATTCAACAGACTTGGCCCCATCCGACTACCATTTGTTCCGGTCAATCCAGCACGCCTTAGTGGATAAACAGTTCAAAACGCTGGACGATGTGCGTAAATTCGTCGATGCCTTTATCGCCTCGAAGCCTGCAAGTTTCTTTCACGACGGCATTCGTATGTTACCTGAGAGATGGCGCAAGGTCATAGAAAACGATGGACCAATTTTCAAGATGAAGTTCGTTGTTCTCTATTTTTTATATTAAATAAATTTGCTGAAAAATCTGTAAAAATTAAATCATACTCCTAATACTTAAGTCATCGACACTGGTTGATGTGTGATTGGGAGTCGGCATCGGCGGTACTTCGATTTAAGCAACGTTGTGCATAGCCAATACTCGGAGCGGTGGCCGCTTGGCCGTGCACCGCCTTGCGCGTCGACTTGCGCGCGAAATGCCGATACTCATGATACTTTGGTGTAGATACCCGTGCCGAAATGTCACCGGGCATTCATTCATGGAACAGACCAAAAAGATTTAAAAAATCGTTTTTTATGGTTTAGGGTAAGGTGGTATAGGAGTATGCGGGCGATAAGAGTACGCAGTTACGCTACGTACGAAACGGTTTGCTAATGGAAGCGAACTTTTGATGTGTTTGGACCGCCTAACAGGGTAAGTGTTTGTGACAAAAAAATCCAAAGTGGAATAAAACGGAGAGGCCAGGTAAGTTTGAAGTTTTGGTTGCAATTTCTTATTTATTTTTGACATTTTCAAAGCATTACAAGTACGAAACACAATTTAATTTCTTCAAAAACAACTATTACTTTCGTACGCCGGTTTACTAAGGTTATTGTTCAAAATGAAAGAAATTTCGCATCTTATGAATAGATGGCAGTAACAGTCATGTTTGCTAAAAATGTGCAGGTCCTTAGGTGTGTAGGAGTACGCGCGTACTCTTATACGACTGTTGTTAAAGATTATGTTTTTTTTTACTTTCAGCATGTCCCGAAGGAAACGGACAACCGACCGAAGTCTATGGTTAATTACAGATCTTGAAAATGCAAGGAAGCCTATAAGGGCGGTAGCACGTTCATTGGAAGCGTCTGAAGCCACTCTTCGTAAGAGGCTGAAGAGATCCACAACAGCTACATCTCTGGGGCGATACGAACTCTCGAACTTCACGATCCTCACGAACTTCAAGAACTTTACGAACTTCACGAAATTCGCAAATTTTGCGAACTTCAGGAACTTCGCAAACTTTGGGAACTTCACGAACTTCACGACTCTCCAATTCTCCAACTCTCCATCCCCCCAACTCTCTCTCTCTCTCCAGCTCTCCAGTCCTCTAGCCCTTTAGCTCTCCAGTTCTCCAGTGCTCCAGTTCTCCAGCTTCCCAACTCTCATACAAATGTGTGCTTTAATTGCGCTTTATGGGTCGATTGAAGCTTGCGTACTCTTATCGACCCTCGTGCGTACTCTTAAACGTCCGTATGTCTAAGAGTTCGCAAATCCTTTTTGTAGTATTTAGTTTGTTATTTAAAAAAAAAGGTTCCTAATTGTCATTCATAATTTAATTAGAATGCGAGATATTCTTTTAATTAAAAAAAAACTGATTCGTAAAATGCATCTGTTTGTTTTTTTTTCACCGCTTTGAAGCTTAGGTGCGTACTCCTATACCACCTTACCCTACACTCTATGTTTAGAAATTGCAATGTTTTGGCTAAAATACATTGCGAGCAAGTATACCTTCACGCAATGTATAGCCGGCATTTCCTGAAAAGTGAAGCTTATGAACTGTCTAAAGCTGCTTTGCTTCTTACCCTATCAAATATATTTATAATTGATCAGGATAAAACGAATATTTAATTAGAAATTAGTAATTGATTTGGATGAAACTAATACATCTTTTTTAAATCTATTCCCCATTAGAACCATTTTTTTCATCGCTGATACTCTACGGGAATAAAAATGCTCATTTTTGATTTGCAAATGCACAAGTATTGATTTGAACATAACGAATAACCAAGTTATTTGATAAGACAAAAAGTAAAGGAGGTGGTTCGTGGTTAAAATTGACGTCACCTTGGCAGCAAATAACAATGTTTTGGCGGGGGAGACATTACCCGTGTGTAATTCGCTATCAATTCGCCAGGTAGCTTCGAGCAAAACGCTTCGCGTACCCAACGTACCGTCTTATCACTTCGACCCGTTGTTATGTCACGAACAGAAGTGCTATGCTCACAGCGTGCACATTCCCTTATGATTTTGTGATACTTGTGAAATAATAAGTATCAGTACGACCTGATACTATTTATTTTACTCGGGTATGTCGCCAAAAGCCCTTTTCCAGTATCTGATCATTACTCTATCCGTCCGCCAGTTTATTTCTCACGGTTCTGTCAGTACACTATCACCTTTCTCGTCATTTCGCGGCGATTTTCCGATCCCTTTTCTCGTCAGTTCCTGATCAGTTCCCGAAAAAGAGAACGGCGGTTCAGGGCCTGGCCTAAGACCTATTCCATGGCGAACCTGATCCACGTTGGAGGGCCTCACCATGGCCTAATATTATCTAGGGAAGGCAGTACTTTTTCCCGACTGAAATTACTACACGGGTGGCTACTCACATCGATAGGAACTGCAAAAAGATCGATCTTGTCTACGATTACATTGACGGAAATACACGACAAAGAGAAGTAGAATGCTGAATGTATAAAATATAAGAAGAGAGAGAGAGGAGGGGGGGGGGGGGGGGGGGGGAGAGAGCCAGTCCCGAAAGAACGGTCCATCTTCTCACGTTTTAAATGCAAATCGGCTTGGCCGTATGCCCCATTTATTCGTGACAAAGAATTCGAAAGGAATTGCATTATATTCGTTTTTTCGTTGTTGAAATTTTGCCAGTGAAGCCTCAGTTATTCTTGTCGAAGCCCGAGCGACATCATCTCTCTCGTCATAATTTAATTTCTCTTAAACCGAACTAAAAAAAAAACGATAATATTCCCATGAAAGCATACACGAATATTCGAAAGTGCGTTACGATCTGCATCTTCCGATAAAATCAATAATCGCCTCTATTCTTCGAATATTTTTGGCCGTAATTTTTGTTCACTTTCCCACCAAAATTTGCTCGTACATGCAAATTAACTCTGAAATTTGCCATGAATTCGTGAGCTTTTACGAAAGTTGTCCACGAGCAAGATTGATGTATATTGAACGAGGAATATGTGTATTCGTATGGAATTACCTGTTCGTGCATTTTGTAAAAAGGACGTCCTTGCTTCGGGCTTTTTATGCGATTTTACGCTCGAAAATTTTATTAAATATGGTACGTATTATCGGTTCTGCCTGTCTCTCCATTGCTGTGGGAAAAACCCATTTATGACTATATATCATACGTGAAAGAATTAGAGGAAAAATGTAGAATAATTTTTTTTCTTGCTCTTGTAGTGGATGGCACATTATTATCACGGTACAATTTGTGTACTAATTTTCGTGAATTGTTTGCATGTCATCTTCAGGGTAAAAAACAATGATCTTTGAAAATATCTAATACATTTTTTAAACCGAAAATACCAAATTTATTATTATTATTATTATTACTGTAAATAGGTATCGATGAGAGAAGGTAAAATTACTATTATTATTATATATATATATATATCGTGGATATAAATGGAAGGCATAAATTGCTCAAGCTGACACTTCGGTGTAATTAGGGTTTGTCGGGATATCGTTCTGTTGGTAATTATGTTCAACTCTCACTCTCGTTGTGGTCCCATACCTCACCGACAGCCGGCAAAATTGATTTGAATTTGATTCTAATCGGCAAGCTGCTACGACACAGGCACGCACACGTTATTTTGGACGAGTTCGATACGATCGTAAACGTCAACGGTGAACGGCATACTCGAGGCGAAACACTGGAGGAATGAATTGCAAGGCGCAAAAAAAAAACTGCTCATCTTGATACACGTTTGAAGAAAATATGAAGGAAAATGGAATTCCTTTAGTGGATGAAAGTCGTCACGGTCGATTAACATTGTATTTTTGTTGATAAAAAGGTTTTGATTTACTACTATGAAAATTACTATAGGAATTTACTACTGTAATAACATTTGAAAAAAATATGAAGGCAAATGGAATTCCTCGAACTTTGCGTACGAAGATCGTCGCGGTCGTTTATCATTGTATTTTTGTTGATAAAAAGGTTATTATATATTAAGGTATTACTGGATGGACCGTCGGACGAAAAGTTAGTCCAAAATGGGCGATTCGTGGATTTACAAGTCTAGATCATGTCGCACATGTTTAGCCTTACGAATAGCTAATTTAATAATAAATTAACACTTAGAAATGTTAATTTTCCACTTTTAATAATAATTGAAGTCAAATTCGACGATATTGGCGTGTGCTTGACTGAGGTTTTTTCAGTGACTGTACATCGGTTTCAAACGTCCAACAAAAAAATTTGCAATTTTTAAATTTATTTAATACGTTCAGATCATCATATTATTATCAATGATTAGCCAAAAACTCAATGTATATTGAGTTTTTCAATGATTGCTATTAAGTCATCGTTAAAAAAGGCTATACTCCTTATTACTTTGATTAATTGCTCGACAATTACTCAGTCGATTTATTTGAATCTTAGCATGATCAATCGCTTGATCCTAAACCTTGATGATATTATTTTTTTTTCGAATTTACGGTGATTTAGTTCCATTCGTTTTGCAACCATTAACGTCTGCAGAAGCTGTTTTCCCATAAGAGACCGTGTTAAATTCATATGTTTATAATTACTTAATTATTTAGTGAAAAATTCTAAAATAATTCATGTATTATTATTCTATCGAGAACTATCATTCCTTAAATTTTCAAGAATTTTGACGATTTATTAATATCCAACCAGTAATAGCTTTATATAGAAATGACTGAGAAGTTAACCACTGTAATAATATTGGGAAAAAATATTAACCCATTAACGCCAAAGACTTGTGATTTTTTAAATTATTTTCAAGCCAAGCTTTTTCTATTAACACAGGAGAATTGTAAAATAAAACTTATGCTTCCCAGTCCTTTCGAGTGTGCTCTTTCAGAATCCGGGGTCGAAATTGACTTTTTTTCAATAATAATAATAAATATGGCAGCAGTGAGATAAAGACAGAGAAAATCGAAGTTTTTGTTCATGGTTTTTTTCTGATCAAAGACGTAGAAATATTTCATATTTTTTTCAACCATGAGTGCACAAAATGGTTGTAGTTTAATAGTATATTTTTTTAATTCGTCGTCATCATCATTTTTACTTCCAAAACGGTGACTTTAACGTGAAAATCCTAGAATATCGTTATCCTCGGCTATTATTTATGTTTATTGAAAAATTGATAACCTATTACGAGTGTAAATAATAATCATTCAATTCATTCATGTTTACGATTGAATATTATATTTTCAATGTGTCATGGGTAGACCCAGGCGCACCATCCACATCGACCGCAAGGTCGAATCGCTTTGGCAGAAAGACGATGCTCTGTGTTTGGTGGGACCAGAGGGGCGTGGTCTATTATGAGCTGTTAAAACCTGGGGGAACGGTTAATACTAAACGTTACCAACAACAATTGACCGATTTGAACCGTTCGCTGCTTGAAAAAAGGCCAGAATACCGAAAGAGGCAACACAAAGTCATTTTTCTTCATGACAATGCTCCATCACATACGGCAAAACCGGTTCGCGACACGTTGGAAGCACTCAGGTGGGAAGTTCTACCCCCTGCGGCTTACTCACCAGACTTGGCTTCTTCCGATTACCACTTGTTTGCATCGATGGGTCACGCACTTGACGAGCAGCGCTTTGGTTCGTACGAAGATGTAAAAAAATGGCTCGATGAATGGTTCGCAGCAAAAGGGGAAGATTTTTACTGGCGTGGTATTCACAAATTGCCCGAAAGATGGGAAAAATGTATAACAAGCAATGGAGCATACTTTGAATAAAGCACTTTTTATCATTCTTCCGAATTTAACGTGTTTTTTTTTTGTAGAAAAAAAATCCGCATTTCATACTTGTACACCTGGTATGTAGATTTCTGTGTATGTCTGTATTTGTATTTGTAATGTATGTATTTTCTCAATAGTTAAACTGATATTTCCTTATTCTACTCTTAGCGTGACCCAGAGTAAACGAAACGGACGTAGTTGAATTTATTTCTCCTTTGGGGTCTCATTTGAGTGAGTCCCCTTGCCTCTCACTTCCTGGGTTGCTTGATGTGAGTCCCCTTGGAAATCCTGCATATTCCAGGATTTTCACTTTAATGTCACCATTTTGGAAATAAAAATGACGATGACGACGAATTAAAAAAATATATTGTTAAACTACAACCATTTTGTGCATTCATGGTTGAAAAAAATATGCAATATTTCTGCGTGTTCAATGAGAAAAAAAATCATGATAAAGAAAAAAATCGATTTTCTCTGTTTTTTTATCTCACTGCTGCCATATTTATTATTATTATTGGAAAAAAACTTAATTTCGACCTTAGATTCTAAAAGAGCACACTCGCAAGTACTGGGAAGCATAATTTTTATTAAAAAATTCTTCTTTGTTAATATAAAAAACTTGGCTTGAAAATAATTTAAAAAATCTTAATTTTTCGGTCTTAGTGGGTCAAGGCAAATCGAGTGTCTCGAACTTTCCCTACGAAAAACGTCGCGGGTGATTATCATTTCGGCTATGAAGAAGTTTTTATTTACTACTATGATAATCTTTTAGAAATTAAGCTGGCAGAATCAGGCATTTATAAGGAAGCTCCTCAATAAATACTTAATCTAAAACCGTATGTTCGCGGACTTACCTTTAATCATTATCTAACCTTACCTTTAATCATTATCTGACTCAATATTTTTAAAACTTTTTTTTTCTGGTAATGCCATCATGAGTACGTACTAAACTGTACAAAAAACATTTTTTCCCTATTTAGAACTCAGATTTTTGCTGTATAAAATAAAAGAAATATGATTTGCATAATAAGCTCGGAGGCGAGCGAATCTGCGGCCAAAATCCAGTTCGTTATATTCCATTTAAAAAAATGTACTATTTGATCTTTTTACTCTACAAAAATCCTCTATTCAATTTTTTAAACCCCAAAATCTTCGTTCTGATATACAAACGTGCTTTTATCAGTTTTGAATACATCTTTAACTTGCTATAATATTATTCAATCGATGAATCATTATCAGTTGCTTTATTTATTGGGTGATTAATGGCGGGCGAAAGTCTCGATAGTTCCAAAAATAATTTATATCGAACAGAAAAGGAAAAAATGGCTGTTTCAACGCATAAAGAGGGGAAAAAGAGAACAAATGCGTTATTGATGACATCGAAGAGGTCGGAGCAGCTTATCCTCGAAGCCCCACCGATTGTCGGGTATGCGGTCGGCTCATAACGTTTTCCCGGCGATGGACGAGGTCGCGAGGACTTATCGAATTTGCGACAATGCTCTGGCTCTCAGCTTCGCCTGGTACGCGCATACACACACGAACACACACACACACACACACACACACACACACACATACACCCACACACATTCGTACAATGTTCGACGGAATAAATATCGAGGACGAACGATTTATTTTCTCCGGAAGTGAGGTCAACCGGTGCGTGGTATGCGCGAGACGATCGATACTGTCGCACTCTCTCTTCTTCCTCGGCGTCGCTGTATCGGATTCCCTTGAGGACGATCCTTCACGGGAATTTAAAAAAAATGCACAAAACAAACCAATGGTTTATTGATAAATAAAGTTCAGAAGATCGGTAAAGTCGAACCGATTGAAAGTGGGATCGTCGATTTCGAATAATTCGATGTTCGTTGAAAACGATTGAGAAAGCTTTCCAGGTGAGACGTCATTTTAATGATGCGTTGTCTGCAAGGTAAACTTTGGAATATTACATCAGTAATAAGCAAATCTTCCGAAGTGAAGGAACTACGGTGGTACGAAAAAAAGTAGTCCAGGTATCCCTAGACGTCAGTATAATAGATGATTAAAATATCATGCGGCGTCGTAACATAAACTTTTTTCACACTAAAATTGTTTATATTTTATATTATTTTTTATTAATTTTGTAGAATTACGGTGTCTGTGCATTCGTTTTTAAATTAAGTCGGTAGATCTAGAGTGCGATGCTGAGGCGACATTTGTCATTTTTGGAAATGCGTTCTGACTTCAAAAAGGACAGAGGCGCGTGATCAGACTTCAGCATTCATAAGTAAGCTCTTCAGTGAATACTTAATGTAAGTTTCAGTAGCTATAATCATTGACTCAATTTTTGATATTTTGTTTTCAGGTGATTTTCAGGTCACTATGAGTATGTATCATGCTACCATATGGAGAAAATGTTTTTTTTTTACATTTATAAATGTGGATCGATCTATGTATAATTCCGTAGCGAAAATCGAGTCAATTTCAAACGCAAAATATTTACCATAAAAAGCGATTTTAACCAAGTAAATATGTTCCATTTTGTTCAATGACTTTCTGGCATCTCTCCACGAGCTTCATTATTCCTCTTTTATAGGAGTCTTTGGATAAAGAAATCATCCTCGGGGTTTTTGAGAACGTCCAGGGAACTGAAGGTTTTTACAAAAGTATGTGGCTTCCGGATGGAGGCCGTGTTGAGGATCAGCGTTATGCCGACGTTTCGTAAAAGCTGGAGTCTGCATCATCGGGAATGAGTGCTCCGATACTAAAGCTCTCGTGTGTCAGGTATTCCATATATAGTTGCAGTCATCGTTCCAGATCACTGCATCAGCCAATCGGATGTTTTCAATTGATCAGCTGGTCAATTAAAAACTGAAGGTTTTTATTATTCAAACTGTTCCGAAGTGCCCGGAACAAGTGATAGTCTGAAGGTGCAAGGTCTGGACTATACGGTGGGTTTACCAAAACATTCCACCCGAACTCTAATAACTTTTGTTGGGTTATCACAGAAACGTGTGGTCTAGCGTTGTCCCGGTGGAACACTACGCTCTTTTTGTTGGCCAAGTTGGACTGCTTCTGATCGATTGCTCGCTTCAGTGTGGCCAGTTGTGAGCAGTACTTGGTCGAATAAATCGTTTGTTGGATGGAGGCAGCGCATAATAGATGATTCCTTTCCAATCCCATCAGATACAGAGCATGACCTTCTTCGGGCGTAATCCGGTCTTTGCGAATGCCTGAGCAGCCTCCCCGAGCTTCGACCATGATCTTTTTCGACTGACATTGTTGTAAACAATCCACTTTTCAGCATCAGTAATCATTCGCTTTAAGAATGGTTTGTTTTGATGGCGTTTGCATCAAATCGCAAGCTGAAATTCAGTCCATTAAATTCTTTTCGCTCAGTTCGTGGGGCACCCAAACATCAAGCTTGTTTACCATTCCAAGCGTCCGTGAATGTCTCGAAACAGTTGAATGATCAATGTTGAGGTTATGTGAGATGTCTGTAGTTGTCAAATGCCTGTTGGAGTCGATTAAAGGGGAAAACCCTTTACAATATTAAAAAAATAGATTTTTTTTCACATATTTCGCAAGTATAATCTACTGAGAGTATACTGGAAAATCGAAATATGAAATATTTACGAAGTTATAGCACATAGTCGAGAGCACGCCGGGACCGCATGCTGTGAACTAGGGAAACTTTAAAACCGATTATCTCGAAACTGCATTTTCAAAAACTGCTCATGTTATAGCTCAAAAATTAGTGATCGATCCGGCTGAAATTTTGGGAGGTTTCTCACTATAACATTATGGGAAGGATATACCTAAAGTTTTAAGGTTATCGCCTAAATAAATTACTTTTTAGGAGTAAACATTGTTGAGAAAATGGTTAAAAATATGAAAATTTGATTAAAAAGCCTACATAATTTTTAATTTTATACTTTTTTAATATTTTTATATGTATATCCTTCCCCTACACATGTCAATAATCGAAAAATATTTTCTATTTCTGTTTCAGATCAATAGAAAAAATCAGACAAATAAAGCACTTTTCGACATCATGCAAAAGATGCCTAAAGGAATACCTTAAAACACCGACATTTTGTTCTGTTTAAGAAAAAAAATGAACACTTGATGGTTGTAATAAGATAATGTCAATTTTTTTTAATGATTCGATCATTTTATCACCTTTAAGAGAATTCCTGAAAAATGTCTCATTTTCGGGCGTCTAAAGGGTTTTACCCCTTTAAAGCCTTCATTTTATCGACATCAATAGTAGCTGGCCGACCGGGGCGAGGAGCATTTGGGAGATCGAAATCGCCGCAATGAAATTTCACAAAACACTTCCGACACACACTTTGGCTTACGGAATTCTCTCCCTGCACGGCGCATATCTTTTTCTGAGTTTGAGACGCGTTTTTGCCTTTTCGGAAATAAAAAAGCGAAATGTATCGAAAATACATCTGTCGGAATTTCGCTACGGAATTATTCATAGACCCAATATATAAATATATAAAACTTGTATATGTTAATGAAAAATATATAAATTATGATTAATATAAATATTCATAGAAAATATATAAATAACCTTACTATAAATCTTTAAGAAGATACGACTCCACAATTTCTCTACCGGTAAACACACGAACCAAATTCCCCACACACGCGCAAGCCACAGACAAAATTACTTTATAATTAATATTAAAACACGATTTACGTAAATCTACGAAATTAGCCATCCAATGCTTCTCGGCCAGGTTTATTTTCGGTCTTCGAGTAGCGCGATTTAAATCGGCTAGGTGATTTGACTCATTTCCGTTGGTACAATCCGATTCGTCAAAGTACTATTTCCTTGCATCTTTTAATTGAAATTTCATCAAATGCTCTACGCCTGAGAAAGCATCGCGTTACGGAGGATAAGTTTGATTACGGTATAAATATATGGAGAGCGGGGAAATTAAATTGGGTTTACCGAGCGACTGGACGGCGCAATGTAAAAGATTAATAATGTTGGATGATGGTGGCTCAAGCATGCTAAAAAGTAGGACGGTACATAATGAAAATAGATGCACGTACACCTTAAGAATTTTCATATACTAGCTATATCTCTATATACCTACTATAGTTTTACGATATAGAAATATCTCGGCAGCGATACTTTTTCTCAATTTCTCGTTATTTTTTTGGGCTTTTTTTCACACTTGAAAGTCTGCGAGATATTTTCTCTTGGTATTTACATCTTATAAAAAAAAAAATTTACGTGTAAAGTATCAATACATATTAAGCATATCGAGTTTGTTTAGACTCATTCTCTTTGGACGATTAGTCTTAATTCGTTGCAACTCATTAGACGGATTGAAAAGTGTACGATTAATATTTCAAAGAATAAGCCTACCTTGAGGTGTCCTCTAATGGTCGAAATTTTTTTCTTCGTGAATCTGAACGGATTTGAAAGTGTAAAGATAATAAAAATGAGCGAGGAGCCGCAATCGTGGAAACGACGAGTGCTCATGAATATTTTACACAGTGGTGGCACTTCCATCGGCTAGACTAGACGTTGGTGTTCGTAAAGCGGACACGGATTTAAACTTGTTGGAAATAATATCTTGCTATTATTATAATATTGTAGGATCTATCTGTATATTTTTCAGGGTGAAAATAAGCTCACAAGGGTGGAATGAGACGTTACCTACATTTTTTGGAATTTTACCCTGTCTGCTCGAGCCGGTGAGAAAACTAATCATCCATAAGCTAGTAATTTACCAGAAAAAATGATCGCAATCGACGTAATTAACCCTTCGTGGTCACCCTTGGTAGAATTGACCCGTCGATCAATTTTTGGCGTAAACATATAATAGTTCCTGGCTTCGTATGGAACTGTATTCATCATCTTACCTGGAGTTTGAAGTATCCTCATACCATAAAATTTACCCTCTTCACATGTCGGAATAAATAACTCTTTTTTGGAACGCGCACTATGCTATTATTTTTTCCCAAAAGTAGCATATCTAAGGAGTATCACGTCCAAATTTTAGGTAAAAACGTTAAAAATTAACGGAACTATGATTTGTTGAGCGAAAAAGTGTCTTTTTTTGCGTTTTCACCTCTATACGATTTTTTTTTAACATGTCGCCATTCTATTTCTTATAAATAAATTTTTCGTATATTATCTAGAAAGTTTAAAGCATGTTCCGTAATTTTTTGAACGGACGGATAGTTTGGTCACAATACTTTTTTTTAAACTGACTGGGTGGAATCGACCCAAGTATGTCCACCGCGATTGAATTTGTAAGTGTGGCTATGAAGGTTTAATGAATTAAAATTAATTCACGGTTTCATCATTTTTATTATAGTTTCGGAGATAATCTAAATTAATTATAATTACATTGAACTTATAAGACGAAATCCTCGGAAAAAATCGCATTTTTAAATGGATTGCAGACTGAATGTATTTCCTAATAAAATTTTAATAATCGTTGATCATTTTGGCAATTTTACCGTGAGAGGTAACGTTTCGTCTTCTCGAATTACAGGGTCACCCGTGCGGAGCCCTTATGCAAATGTACTCGTAGCCATGAGAAATCGCACGAAGCGAGAATCTTAGCAGACAAGAGTCTCGTTTGTGGAATAATAAGATCATCGGGTGAGCAAAAGCCTCGGCAGTACGGTAGAACCGTGAATATTTTATGGTATTACCGATTTGGGGCGCGGAAAGCCCGATGTATTATCGTCGTATAAACCTTTCGTGTTTTCTTCCTCTTTCCTAGTTACCAAAATCCTTCGTTGATAAGCCAAGATTTCTTGCTCTAGTCATTACTATCATCATTTTTACCAAATTACACTTCTACGATTCTTCTTCTATGAGAAAAGAAACTTAAGGGGGAAATGCTCTCTAAAACCTTGACATATTTTTTTAATGTTAGTTCATTTTACGAATATGATAGGAATACTTTATAACGAAATTGTATGGAGTATGGTCCTGGAATCGCAGAGTGACGAAAATCGTTGAATTTTTATTCATCAAAAATTTTAACGCCTCTTTTTTCAAATCTGTATTTTCGAAATTGGCGTAAGCCGTAACTCAAAAAATACTGCGTCTATCCTATTCAAATTTTACACACACTTAAAAAATAATAATTCAAAGCATTATTTTAAATTAATTAAAAAAAAATCATTTGAAAAAAGTTTATGCTGTCGAGTAAATAAAAAAATTTCCGGAATATTCAAACTATTTTTCAAGAGCATGACATTTCTTTAAGTTTCTTTTTTGGTCCACGCACACAAAAATGTTAATAATAACAAAATGTTTCAGATGAATACAACAAAAGCTAGCTTACGCGTCTCTGCAACTCACGTCACAGCCTCTCCGGAAGATCGTGGGAAAAACCACCATTTTTCATTATTTTGAAAAAAAGAACACGTTATAATCGTTGAAAATAATAATCAATAACGTTTCGATGCTGTAAAACAATCCGTTTTTCGAAAACAAATTTAAAAAATGATTTGTTTTCAGCTGCCTGAAGGTATTTGCCCCTTAACGCTTGGGGATTCTTTAGAACATTTTTTATTCTTGGTGCACAGTGTACACTATGCAACTGGACTTTTCTCATGAAAAAGATCGATAGAGACAATTGGGAAATATGGCTTTTCGTCGAGCGCACATTTCGAGTTCCATGTACAGTAGGTGCATTTCAAAAGGTGACGCGTTCTGAAGTTTATTTAAATACACCGTGAAAAATGTTTCGTTTTTTTCCGGAAACGTGCTGCCTGTATATCTCGATTTTCCGGTGCGCTGTCCATTATTCTTAATTAACGAGCTCCCCAACGTAATTGGTGATCAATTGGTATTATAAATTCGTGAAAAAACGAACTCTTTTTTCCACACGATTTGCGAGATGGCTCAAAAGGCATAAATTTAAAATGAAAGTTATGATTAAAAACAATTGGCGTATCATCTATAAAATTAATAATCGCGTCTTCTTGGGACTTTTTTGTTATTTTTTTATGTATTTTTCTTTGGATTTCGTAGCTATGAATAGAGAACCCTTATAATTCCCCAAATCCCTCATGTCCTTATACTTTCCTAAATTTCTCGTGTCCTTATAATTCTCGGAATTTCTTATGCCTTTATAATTATGCATCGTATTCAAATTTGAAAAGAACATTTTTTGTCTTAATGTATTTTCTCTTCTGTAGGGAATAGCGCTAAAAAGAAAGAAAAAGAAAAGTCAACTGCTCCAAAAATTTGACTACTCGCGATGCGAGTCCTCGGGGTCATTAGTAAAATCACCCCCTCTAGTTTTGTAACCCTTTGGTTTGAAAATCTGAAATAATTCATGAAAATGGCATTCAGCGAGTACGTTCAAGTAGAATTATTTCGATCGCTGCAAAACAATTCGCCCTGGAAAAAAAAAATGGCAAAACGATTTTCCATTTGAGATAGTTCTATTTGCCATATTTTCGACGCTATTCGAAAAATTTGACACGCCAAAGAAGGCATTCAATCCGAATTTAATATTTCAAATTTTCCAATATAATCCATAAGAATAGGATTCAGTGAGTACTTTCAGTAAATACTTTCGAATCGAATTATTGCGGTTACTTTAAAAAGATTAATCAACAAAAATGAATGAAAAATGCTGTTTTATTGGAAAAGGTTCTACCTGCCGTATACTCGACAATATTCGGATAATGTTACGTGCTAAAAAAGTTATCGAGTTTCACTCGATTATTGCAATTGTGCACATATCCAACTGAGAAACCCTATTTCAACGCGTTTGCTCCGACACGCACTTGATCGCTTTTCGCTTGCCACATTCTCGTAATTTTGGTCTGCCGACCAGCTTGAGCTTTGACGCGTAAGAGCCAATAAAGAGGCTGCAGAGGGTTGATTCAGGTGACTAGGCAAGAACGAAGAACTTCGAGGTCAATGACCCTCGACGTCGGCCCAAGGATTTTCATTGTTAATTTCGTTTTCCAATCCCAAATAAAAAAAAAACCGCGAAAAAGAGCTTCCACGAAAGGCGATTGAACGAGAGTCAATTAAATGTATTATTAATTTATTTATTTTTCATCATAAAGTTACGGTTACGAGATTTTTTTTGCAAATTGTTTCTACTCAGAATTTGTTGGAAATGAAAGAAAAAAAACGATTAAAAGAACGCCGGAACAAGTCACGAAAGGAAAAGAAAACAAAATGGCAGAGACGAGAGAGTCGCGTGACATGATAGAATCGGCGTTGGTTGGAGGGTGAAAAAGAAAATACGAGGGAGTTCTCCGAGTAATTATAATAGCCCCCGGCCATCCTCTGATTGTCTTCCCCGAGAGCCCGGGCGTATGTACTACGCGCTGTTGATCACTCGCCATTTTTTCTTCCCTCGATGACTCGCGTCTTCTTCTTCAACCCTTCTGCCGTTTTCTCTTTCAATCTGTTTCACAAATAATCGCTCTGTAACAAATTGCACGAGCTCAAGGCTTGACGTCTTCGTGATACCTTCGCAAAAATATTTGTTACGTGCATCTTCCTGGTTCTTTGCCCTTCCCATCAAGCTGCAACGTTCTGACTCGGCAAAGGGCACAAAAAATATTAAGTACTCTAAATGGTGACTTCACGTGAGAAAACACCAAAATTACTATTGAATATTCGAAGAAAAAAAAAACACAAATCATTTTCGGTGCAATTAATACCATATAAGAATTTTAAATTGTCTTCCGTTTGCCCCTGTCGGCTTTTACGATTCCTTCTGATTTTGATAGGACAGGAAAACTGTGAAAAAATAGTGACGACATTTTTTATTACGTAATTTCAGTCGTATTATCATGAAGCTGAGCAGCCACCCATCCAAGTATTGTCCGTTATCAACGCCTGGCACGGGAGTGACGGTTGATTTTTACATTTTTTACGTGCACGATTGATTTTTCGTTCAAAATTTGTTCATTTTAAAAATAATAGTCTGACAACGATTGGAAAATAAAAAATTCAAGAATAATTAAAAAAATATCAGTCCAAGAATAATTCGAAAAATAATTCCAGAAATATAAATCCAAAAAAAAGTTTTTAAATACAAGTTCAAGAATAATCCCAAATATAATTCCAAAAGTTTAAGTCCGAAAATGATTTCAAAAATATACCTAAGTCCGAAAATAATTTCGAGGCGCTGCTGAATTAACAAAATTGAGCATCGTCATTTTGTTAACTCTCGTTGAAATTCGGTCCTTGAAATTCAAACAAAAATTCAACGCATTTGTGCAGTATACTTAGCAAAAATATTCAATGTCTATGGACGAACACAAAAAGCGAAAGGAAGAAAAAAAAACGTAACAGTGCGGGCGGTGCTCGTTGCGCGTATTCGAAAATGAAATCCCTGCGGAAACAAAAGTCATGCATATCGTGTATCTGTTCATACCGAGGGATTTAAAAGCGCGTACATTTGCGAGCTCTTGTTTCTCTCTCTTTCTCTCTCCCTCCTTCCCTCTCACTCTCTCTCTCCTCTCTCCCTCTCTCTCTCTCTCTCTCTCTCTCTCTCTCTCTCTCTCTCTCTCTCTCTCTCTCTCTCTCTCTCTCTCTCTCTCTCTCTCTCTCTCTCTCTCTCTCTCCCCCTCTCTCTCGCCCTCTCGCACCCTTTCTCTTTTTGCCCGCTGCAACGAGCTGTACACGGGCGGAGGTTTCTACGAACCTCCACCGTGTAAAGTTATTAATGTAGCCGATTACTCACAGAGCCATTACTCTCGAGACAAATGAAATATACCATGTGACCTCCGGTTTTCGCGGCAGCTCGTTCTCGTACAATGCTAACAATAATTATACGCAAATCTCGATAAACCAACGAACGCGCGGAAATGTTCTGGTATCCAAAAAAAGAAAAAAAAATCGTTACATCAAAGGCCATTGAATATTTTTCCTCTGCCCGTGCAAAAGTATACTAATAATTTGAAAAAGCGCGCTCCGTGCAAACTTTGAAAAGAAAAACAAGCGGAAAACTAGAACACGAATACATCCTGAGCTTTATGAGCAAAAAACCTTTTCGCCCTACAACCGCGGAGAATGTACAGTTCGTAAAAAAAAAATATGTGCTGGAATGCGGCTTCAGATCGGTGGGATAATGGTTCAATTGAAAACGATTTTCTTTTATTCCCAGAGGGAGCAAAATAGTGAAAATTGTTCGATTTTACAATAAATCAGTTTGGTAAACGTTTCAGAGACGTGTAATTAGTTTTAACAACAATTGAATGAAAATTACAGTACGTGTAATAAAATTTGAAAAAAAGTTAGTGTCGAAGGTCGATAACATGAATGTTGCGGCGTTCAAAAAAACATTTTTTAGAAAATTTGTACTCGTTCAAAACCGAAAGAAAAAGAAGTTTAGTAAAAATGAGTTTTATTAAATTGATTTAATAAAAATTAATTCTGCAAAAATTTAATCAGCTATTCAAAAAAATCCATATAATTCCCTAAATTCCGTAGAATTCCCTAAATTCCCCAAATTCCTTTAAAGTCCCTAAGTTCCTTCTGTCACAGCTTCGTAAATTCTTAAATTCACCGCCTATCATACTCAAATTTGAATGGAAGGCTTATTGTTCTAATATTTTTTCCCTAATATCGGGGATGTCGATGAAAAAAGAGAAAAGAAAAATAGCCTATCCCAACTAACATTTATAATTCTACTCAATGCTAGTCAAAAATAAAATTTAACTGCCCCAGTAATTTGGTTCGTGCTGTGGGTCTTCGAAGTAAATGACGAAAATTTAAATTCCTTAAAAATAAAAAAAACATTCATTGAGTAAAAATTAATTCACCTGCATAAATTTAATGAGACATTAAAAATATCTATACATTTTTCTGTACGTAAAAAAAAATCCGTGCACAAATACAGACATTTTCATAAATGTCTTTTTTCGACGTTTCGGAACATTCTGAGCACAAAAATAAAATCACAATTTGACCATTATTGTTTTATAAATGTCAATATACAGGGTGAGGCACGTAAAGTGTTACAGAGCAATATCACTCAAACTATTGATCATATCCAAAAATGTTTCAGACAAAAGTTTCAGTGTTCGAGAAGGCCGTCATACTGGACCACCCTATTTTTTTTATCGGTGGAGGCGCTGAAGCTACGTCAAGGTTAACTCCACTTTTTTAAATGGAACTATGTATTTTTTTTCGATGACATTATTGCCTATTTTAAGACGAATTCAGCGACCTACAACACAAGGTCATTCTAGTTACGCAAAGTATGAAAATAGTCGAAAAATCGAAAAATATCGAAATAATCACTTTCAAAGGATCAACTAACCTTGTTTTGGGTCTATCTACAGAAGATGCTCGAAGTGATGACCCTCGACTTGTAAACACTTGTTTGATCGCTGTTTTTATTTCTTACGATACCAATGTTTCTTATCGGCAGCAAGTACGCATTTTCTGTTGACATATCAGTTAGTCACGCATTACCTTTTAATGTGAGTACATCGGATCGCGAAAATGAACTCTTTATGGGGTTTTGTCAAAGAACGCGTAATGACGGTAGCACCTACTACGCCTGACGACATGAAAGAAAGAATACGCCGAGCATGTACCGAAATTGCACCACAAATGTTGGCTGAAGTTAGACGGTCTTTTCATCAGCGAATTAACAAGTGCTTACAAGTCGAGGGTCATCACTTCGAGAATCTTCTGTAGGTAGACCCAAACCAAGGTTAGTGGATCCTTTGAAAGTGATTATTCCGATATTTTTCGACTATTTTCATACTTTGCGTGACTAGAATGACCTTGTGTTGCAGCTTGCTGAATTCGTCTTAAAATCGGTAATAATGTCATCGAAAAAAAAATACATGGTTCCATTTTAAAAAGTGGAGTTGACCTTGACGTAGCTTCAGCGCCTCCACCGATAAAAAAATAGGGTGGTCCAGTATGACGGCCTTCACGAACACTGAAACTTTTGTCTGAAACATTTTTGGATATGATCAATAGTTTGAGGGCTATTGCTCTGTAACACTTTATGTGCCTCACCCTGTATATTAATTCTCAAATTCAGCACGCATGATTTTTTTTTCTTCTTGGACAATTATGAATCGAAAAATAAAAAGGTATTTCCATTCGCTAGTTAATTTTATTTACAAACGAAATGAACTAACCTGTTTTCGATAGGTATACGCGACTCGTTGTTTCGGTAGAAGTCGAGTTTTTCAGGCCGACAATGAAACTTGAATAAAAATGGTATTTGATCAGAAAACAGCCGCAAGCTACAACAAACCGAAATTCGATCGGATTCCAGTGAGAACGGAACGGCGGTCTCACAGATGTTCCTCGCTTTATTCGTATACGCGCTGTACCCATCGAGCAATCAACACTGGAAAAAAAAAACTGAAAAACATGTACGCGTGTGGACGAGGAGAAGTTCCCACGGTGAATTATTTCCGCTACTCAATTCTTATACGCATGGAAAGCATTGACGGCGATAACGGGCTTTTTCTACAATATTCATATACGGGTGTATGAAAATGGAAATAAAACTACGAAAGTAGCATTCAATATTATCAAAAATCAAATTAAAAGATCTGTTATTATCGAAACCCCGTAGAACCCTCTGGAAAACCACCTTTATAGATAAACAATTAATAAGTACGATTTCGAAAATGGTCGAGCGAATAAATGCTCACTTAAAAACAATATTTATTTTCGCCAATAATTTTAATTAAAACTCAATCATTCATTAGAATACACGAACCGAAATATTAGTATTATTAATAGTCAATTCAATATAGAATATTTAATAATGAAAGTTAAATTTAATTACTCAATAAATTGAATAATAACAATTTAACGACTTTAAGATTTTAAGGCAATTTCATAAACTGCCTCCGATTTAAGTATGAGTGATATCTCATCGTTGATGAAAAAAATATACAACAGTACGAAGAAAAGTTATATTTTCTAAAAATATCCTATGAATTTCCTTCAACTTTCGCTACCTTTTGACAGCGTATTTTCGCCCAGGAAAATAAGAGAAAAAATCAGATATTTATAAATGTAAATTGATAGAGAGGTTATTTTGAATGATCTAACCATCTCGCAAGATAACTGTAGCCAACATCAGTTCGGGACTACTATTCCCCTCTTTTTGCTCAAAATATTCAGAGCCATTATTTTTATGTCATATCCATTTTGTATTGAGGTACGTTCGGTTCACTCGTTCCGCGTACATTGAAAATAACCGGCCCCGGGCACTCCATCATTTGTAACAATCAAGTTTCGTAAATTAAGTTCTGCCGGAAATTTAATGGACAGTGACGACCGTTCAACTAAACGAACGATGAGGAGTTACACAAAAAAAACCCCTGCACGTGGGCAATGATTTGTTCGATATTCGAAGTTCGTTCAGTGGTGGAACGAACGATTGTTCCCTATTTGATTTTGAATGCGGCAGTCCATTTTTTTTTATGCCGTTTTTCACTCGTACATTATTATACTCGCGATACAGGAGCACAAGGGCGTTTATTATCGAGAAAATTCACGTAATGCATCTTTCCCTTGTCATAAAAAATGATACATTGTCCAAATTCCATAAACAATCAATGCCACATCAATTTATTAAGCGGAAAACTAAAAAACTAGATGCAGTGATCGAAATGTTTGAAATTGAGGAAACATTTGTAATAGAAAACAAACGCTCGACGTATGTAAAACATTCTTGAATAATTACGAAAAAAGGGATAGTTTTTTTTTCTTCAATTTTCAATGATTGTTTGTCATAACGTGTTTTAATATCAAGTCATTTTATGGTACGATTACGCTCAGTAGTGTGATTTTTTTTTGGAAACCAAACAGTTAATAATGTTGTTTTTTTTATGTCGTCTGGATGAAAGATATGTAAAAAGTTGCTAACTTTGATATAAAATATCTCAAGTTGGGAAAGGTAAAGTTCCTTGAATTTTTTTCAGAAGTATTGGCCTCCCTCTCACTAGTTGATGCCCCAGGCGGTGCATAGCTGACCGGTCACCGCTCCGAGTATCGGCCATGCCCAACGCTGCTCAACTGGAAGCACCGTCGGAGGCGAATCCCGACCGCATATTTACTAGAGCCAGTATATATTATATAATATTATATTATATTATATTATATTATATTATATTATATTGTATTATATTATATTATATTATATTATATTATATTATATTATATTATATTATATTATATTATATTATATTATATTATATTATATTATATTATATTATATTATATTATATTATATTATATTATATTATATTATATTATATTATATTATATTATATTATATTATATTATATTATATTATATTATATTATAATAGTAGTATTTATTATTTCGAGTAACTCCTTCGGGAAGTTTTTTTTTGTAACTTATATAGTTTATATAGTTTCTTAAACTGCTTTATGTACATGCATAGTTCAGTTACAGGCTCCTTTGTTAGCACCGTCTGTATCTTTCTATCGATTTGCTCTCCTTCATCCCCTATCCACTTTTCCAGATCTTCTACAATTTGTTTTTTAAATTTTTTCCTTGGCTTCATCGCACGTACATATATGCATCAAGTTTTCTACTTAATTTTTACAAACTCTGCATTTGTTGTCACTATATTCGTCATTTCCTTTCTTCCCACATTTCCATATTTCTGTCTCGCCCAAGTTTCTTTTGTTTCACCCCTTATATTTGCATCCTTTCAGTATTTCTCTGTCTCTATGGTATAATTCCTGCTTTTGTATTGTGAGCAGTACGACAATCTTCAATTTTATTCCAATCCTGTTAGATTTCTTGGTCAGCTTTTTTTTTCCGTTCTCCTTTTTACTATTCTCTCCATTTCCCTTCTATCGTCGTTTGCTATTGCTCGCCATGTGGTTCCCTCTCTTATTTCGTCCATTGCTTCTTTGACTTCCTGTCCCCATTTTGTTGGGCTTCCATTCATTACTCCTCTCGTCTCCTCTTTGAGGCATTTCTTCGGCCACCTTTCTTCCCACATCTTCATTAGGGGAGAGTGGGGCACAATGTGTCACGAGTCACAGTTAGCCACATGCGGTTTCTCGGAGGTTTGTAGCTCGTAAATTCCGAAATTGTATGTGTTGGACCGCGATTTATATTAGGTTTCGTCAAGCCTAAAAGAAAGTCGATAGCAGCTCACAAAGGATAATTGAAAATTAAAAACTGATTTGAAGCTTGGAAAAAAAATATTTCGCTCGCCGGGAAAACGTAAAATATAACGACACTTTTTGTAGCGGCGGCGGTTTTCGCTCCTAATTGATAGTTTTATTATTTATGATGCACTTAGTGACTTGTGTTTTTCCATTCGTAGTTTAATCAATAGTTATTGTCATCAATAATCAAAAATTTCACTACTGGGGTACAATGTGTCACCGATTGGTGGGGTAAAATGAGTCGACTCCCAATGAGGAAACAAAGAAGTGACGATGCTCCGAATAAGCGCAATGTGTCACGGGCAACTGTCAACCACACGCGATTTCTCGGAGTTTTGTCGCTTGTAAAATCCGAAATTTATGGTGTTGGTCCGTGATTTATATTAAGGAGTTTCGGGACAATTGGTGTAGTGTTACCATTTTACTAAAATTTATACAGTAAATTCTTTCTCATAAACTGAATGCATCTTCCAAATTTTAAATCGATCGTCTACACCGTACCTATAAAATTTATAATAAAACAAAACCCTTTTTAACATAATGAGATATTTTAACTGCAGACGCTCATCGCTGAGTGGCAGTTTTTCGCGCGTAATAGCGTGAACATTTTTTACAATGTTATGAAAAACTGTCAAATCGCTCAGTACATTATGACAAATTCGTCATCAGTGTCATAATGTGCTTTATGTTAAAAAGTGTTTCTTCATTCAGTATATGATTCAGTATATGACAAAGAATATACTGTATAAATTTGAATACAATGGTACCTTTTCGTTAAGTATCCCGAAACTCCTTAAGTTTCGACTGGCCTAAAAGAAAGTCAATAGCAGCTCACGAAGAATGATTAAAAGTAAAAAATTAATTTGAGCCTCGAAAAAAAAAATTTCGCTTGCCGCGAAAACGTCAAATATTGTGGGGCAATTGTGTGGAGAAAATGTGTCATCGAGTTGTTGAGCACAATGAGTTGACTCCCAATGTTATTGACAAATAATACCCGTTGTGAATATATCAGTATGTATGAAAATCTGTTATCTATTTTAGGAAAATATAAGAGTTGAGGTGGGTACCACTGTACCCACCTACCTGACACATTGTACCCCATGGGGCACAATGAGCCAATCCACAAATTTTTTTCAAAACCATTATTTTACGATTTTTAATCTTTTTGCAAAAAATATAGTAGCTTGGTTGTACGCCCAAAGGTCTATAAAATCGGTTATGACTTTTTTTTTCTAATCAGACTACTTTGGTAAGAGTAAAAATTCGACAGAAAAAAGTGACACACTGTGCCCCACCTTCCCTATCTCATTATATTATTCTATATTATATTTCATTTTATAATATTATGTAATATTTTATTATATAATATTATATTTCATAATATTATATTCTCTTTTATTATAATAAAATGCATAATTATAATCCTGAAATAATATTTTCAGTTTAGCATCATCTGGTGGTTTAGCACCACCGGCGCTAAACCCCGACTGCCCACCCACCAGTGTCGCTTCCTTAAGATGACTACTAATTTTTCTAGGCTCTTTCTTTCACTCGCAGCAAAAAAAAAATGATTTACGATCGACGAATAAAAGTTTAATTGTTCTTCGCTCCATAGGATTGAATTTTTCTTCCAACCAAAACCCGTGCGAGTTTTTCTCACGTTTTTTCAGTCAGAGATTTCGTAATCTCCGAAATGTTACCCATTTGACGTTTGCATCGACACGCGATATCTCAGACACAAGTACGCGAATAAAATATTCGCCCAAGTATATATACCTATACGTGTAGAAAAATACCGCTATGCAGGATGTTCTCCTCTGGAGGTATATACGTAGATATAGGATTCTTTGTACGGCAGATGGTGTCGGGTCAGGTGCAAGGCTATGCACTTTATTAAATATTTACACGGAGACCGCGGCGTAAAAGCAGCGATACAATTTTTCTCCCTCAACTCTATGCATATTACCGTGCGCCCTGTACTATATTTTTCTCTATTTTATTTTTCTCCCCATACCCTTCTAATCTTTTTTTTTTTACGATCACAACTTTTTTCCCCGTTCGAATGATTGGTAGTTTTCTCGGGGCTGCGTGGGTGGGCACGTCACGACGATCCTGCATGCGGACGCACTTTACGACGAGCCAATACTCACACGGTGTATCGAGAATTGACCAGGTGTCAAAATCCGTACGTATTCCCGTCTCCGAGCCCATCGTTGGAGTTGCGAGATCGCACGCGATCCGATTGCTTTTTTTTTCGCAATTAAGAAAACGTAAAAACATTGGGATTCGATTTTTTTTGTACTCATCATCTCCATGTTTGGAAAAAAAAAGATTTTTACACTCTACCGCCGTGTACACGGGTTCATGACAAATGGAGAATATCGATAAAGTCGGGAAAAAAAAGTTGGGGTTCGGTACGAAACGAAGATGGGTATCGACGACTTCGAGAAGACGTTTCGACTGGTGCGCAAAACTTTTAAAAGTTTTGCGCATAGGCTTGCGCGAATATTGCGAAAGTTCGAGCCTCATCGGCTATCGGTATCTTGTCGAGCCGCACAGATCTTGGATCGAGAGGTAAGAATACATCCATCTGAATAAATATGAGGCGAGATTTTTCAATCACAGTTAATGGAAAAGACATCTTTTGAAATAATTCTTGTTCGAGGGTGCTCGAATGTGAGTTATATATTATGATATACTTGAAATTATACTTGGTACTTAAAACAATGCTTAGAACAATACTTAGAATTATACTTAGAATAGCACTTAGAATAAAATTGGGTCCATGCATAATTCCGTAGTGAAATTCCGACAGATGTCGTTTTTCAAATGGGCACGTTTTTTTAAATTTATTATTAAGACGTTGTAGCTGATATTCAGACGAACCCAACGACCTATGATATCATGACCTTGAAATGATTTTTCACCAAAATACACGTGTTAAAACGGGTAAATCGCAAAAAAAACAATCGGAGCCCATTTTTCGGAAAAGCCGCTAAAGTATAGAATTACCAAAGATTTCACTAGTGGGGTACAATGTGTCACCGAGTGTTGGATCAAAATGAGTCGACTCCCAATGAGGAAACAAAGAAGTGACGACGCTCCGAAGAAGCGCAATGTGTCACGGGCAACTGTCAACCACATGCGATTTCTCGGAGTTTTGTCGCTTGTAAAATCTGAAATTTATTGTGTTGGTCCGTGATTTATATTAAGTGTCGGTCGGCCTAAAAGAAAGTCAGTAGCAGCTCATAAAGAATTATTAAAAGTAAAAAATTAATTTAAGCCTCGAAAAAAAAAATTCGCTTGTCGGGACAACGTCAAATATTGTGGGGCAATTGTGTGGAGTAAAATGTGTCATCGAGCTGTTGAGCACAATGAGTCGACTCCCAATGTTATTACCAAATAATAATTGTGAATATATCAGTATGTATGAAAATCTGTTATCTATTTAGGAAAATATAAGAGATTCAACCGGCTCGTTGTACCCTACGTTTCACAGCACTTAACACACTGTACCCACCTACCTGACACATTGTACCCCACCCGTGGGGCACAATGAGCCAATCCGCAAATTTTTTTCGAAACCATTATTTTAGGATTGTTAATCTTTTTGCAAAAAAAAAAATGGTAGCTTTGTTGTACGCTCAAAGGTCTATAAAATCGGTTATGACCCTTTTTTTCTAATGAGACTACTTTGGTAAGAGTAACAATTCGATAGAAAAAAAGTGACACACTGTGTCCCACCTTCCCCTACTGCTCACAACTGGGTAAATTAAAGAGAGTAATCGCTCAGAAGTGGACCGAATTGGCGAACATAAAGGGCGTAGTGTTCCACCAGGACCTCACTAAACGATACGTTTCTCGGATGACCCGGGAAAGTTATTTCAGCTTGGGTGGGATGTTTGGGTGCACCTACCATATATTCCGGACCTTGCACCTTCAGACTATCACTTCTTTCGGATGCTACAGAACAGTTTGAATAATAACGCCTTCAGTTCCTCGGACGTCCTCAAAAACCACTTGGTTCTTTGCTCAAAGATCTCATGGACTTCTATAAAAGAGGAATAATGAATCTGGTGGAGAGATGGCAGGAAATCATTGAGTATAATGGAACATATTTAGTTGATTACAATCGCTTTTTGATATATATTTTGGGTTCGAAATTAATTCGATTTTCGTTACGGAATTATGCACAGATCTAATACTCAGAATAACAGAAAAATAAAAAATGTATATTCTTCGTTTTAAATCAATGTGTTATTGCTATTTTTCTTCCCATTTTTAACATTGTTTGAAGCAATAATTATTGGCTTAGGGTAATGTGGATCGTTGTTCACACGACAACGCTTTGCACGTTGGGAATAATAGTAAATAGCGCTTACAGGGAGTACTTAGACGTGCCAGTCGTTACAGTCGTTGATTCGGATAATTATCCCTCGAGCGAGCTGGAATTTCCGGGTAAAGATCGTTTCACTTGTTCTTTTGTGTGAAAACTGAATTACTTTTGAAAAATAATTTTCGAACTATCGCTAATTGGCAGATGTTATTTAACAATTCCAGGGATCGTCGTATGCAACATAAATAGGATAAGTCGAAAAGCTGCGATCGAATTGGCCAATGACATGTAATCATTTTCGACATCTCATTTTGGAAAATATAATTCTCTTGCTACTTTCTCGTCGTCACAGATTCTTTGTCGAACAATATTTATTTATACTTGCTGCTTTTTTTTTTCTAGAGTAAGCTCAAACATTACGAGTATGAAATTCACGGACGTTTTATATCTGGTGCGACAATTTGGCTCGCTCTACGATTCCGAAGTTGATCCGGATCCGGCGGCGGAAAAAAAACTGCATAAACTTCTCGTTGAATACTACAACGGTCGTTACGACGTGACGAGGATAATGAGCAAAGTAACGATCGCGAATCGAGAGAATGCGCTTTTGATATCAGTGATATATAAGAAAGGATAATTAATAATTTCTTAATCAATAATTACCAGTTGACGCCAACCTGCACCGACGGACTGTTGTCATGCTTTTTTCAAGGGCAACGGAGAGATTGCTGGGATATATTTGTGTTTCGCAAGACTCAGGATGGCTATTGTTGCACTTTCAATTATGTCCGAGAGTCTGACGATGTGGCGACGTAAGTCGAAAAAACGGATACACTTTTCTTTACAAAATTATCGTACGAAAGAAATTTTTTATAATTTTATTTTTCACGACCATATCTTCCGCTCTAAAATACTAGAGTTCTTTTTCCAACGAGCCCAAAAACATTTTTTTAAAGTCGTCTTTGTTCACGACACGAAAAAATATCCATGTTTTTTTAGCATCCTAATAATCAGCGCCTCCTAATGTCGTAACATCAAAGAAACAAATATAACGGCGCTTACTTTTCGCAAAACTCATTTTTCTATTTCTCAGCAGCAACGATATCATAAGGGAGCCCCAGAGTGAGCTACAATATATAAACAGCCTCGGTATAACTAACGGACTAACGGTGGTAATGGAGCCATTCGCGGAGGATTACTTTTATCCGGTGTTGCCTATACTGGGATGGAAAGTAAGAATACGAGCTATCTCGGATATAAACCACGTAAAGATAATAAAAAGTCTTTCATTTAAAATCTACCTTAACAAAACACTTTATCGTAAGGAATTAATGAATATGACGAATGTGCCATATATTAAATGAAGGAAAAAGTTCTGAGCGTTTTTTCGCTTTATTTCGACGATGATATTAACATAGGATTATCCGTTTTAGATCAAATATGCGCCGTTTTGTTGGATAACTTTTGTCCATTTTGAAGGCAATTTCATAATTCTGCGATTGAAGAAGTCCTCGTCCCTATTGGTAAAAAACTTGACCAGCTCATTTTCACAAGCCTCTCTTGAGGCTAGTTTTGCACCATCAAGAAAATTTTGCAAATGCTTGAAAACATGATAATCGCTTGGTGCCAAATCTGGACTATACGGCGGGTGCGATAGAATCTCCCGTCCAAGCTCTCGGAGCTTCTGGCGCGTCGTTAAAGATGTGTGCGGCCTGACGTTGTCTCGATGGAATACAACACCCTTCCTATTGGCCAATTCTGGCCGCTACTGGTCGATCGCCTGCTTCAATCTGGTCAGTTGTTGACAGTAGAGGTCCGATTTGAGTGTTTGGCCCGATGGGAGCAGCTCATAGTGGATGATTCCCTTCTAATCCCACCAAACTCACAGCAAAACCTTCTTGGCCGTTAATCCGGGCTTGGCGATCGTTTGCGCCGGCTCACCGCGATTGGACCACGATCTTTTTCGGCTGTTGTTCTCGCATGTGACCCATTTTTCATCGACAGTCACCATCCGCTTAAAAAATGGGTCGATTTCGTTACGTTTCAGCAAAGAATCGCAGGCATCAATTCGGTCCAAAAGGTTTTTTCAATTCGTTTAATAAGTTTGCAGGATAAGATAAACATGATAAGATTAGTATCGATAAATCGGTCAATCGAGTACAATGTATCCGTTTGAAGAGCAAGTCGATACGCCTTTATGTACTTTCTATGACCTTCAATGACCTTATGTTATAGGTCGTTGAACTCGTTTTAAGCTCCGCTATCATGATACAGAAAAAAAAACATACCGATCCATTTAAAACAAATGGAGTTGACCTTCAAATGTCCGAAGTACCTCCACCTGCAAAAAAACTATTATCGCTATCGGATGGCCCCTTTCGTCCTGTGCAATTTCATTTCAGCAAATATTTCTGTGAACCTTATAGTTTCGAAGATATCCAAGGTGCTAATAGTTATTGATCCACCCTGTATATAAGAATAGCTGTAGAAGTACGTAGGATTTTTTTTGATATATTGTTTTTTGTCAAAATGGCGCATTTCTAAAACAAAAAGTATAAAATGCCATGAGAAAATTGTCAGAAAATTGTTTATAAAAAAGGAACGATGCAATATAATTTTAAAACATTCTACGTAGTGCCTCAGATAATATAATTCTAAATATAGTTAAAATTTCAACTGAATCGGTTGAAATTTGTTTGAGTTATGAGTCCGTCGACTTGAAAAATGTAATTTTGAGATAAACGCGTTTAAAGTTAGTAGAAAGTCACGACATGAATCAAGAGGGGTTGCGCTAGAATTTGAAAATCGAGTACTTAGAGATTTTTCACAACTAAGGTACATTTTTAACAAAAAAAAAATCGTTATTAGGCCTAGAGTGGCCTAAGGCCTGAAAAAAAGTCAAGTCAATTGGTGAAGAATTGGCGATGTAATGTTTCCGGCCTCAGGATATTATTATCAGAGAAAGATGACTCCCTTTATCCAGCGTCAGCGACGCCATTTGGTTACAAAATATTGTGAAAAAATTCATAAAGATACTCGAAGATATATAGAATGAACGGCACTAAAAGGATTTTTCATTGTATAAACAGGGTATTCACAGAAAATTGTCGATATTCACCTTTTTTCGGGCTCTGGACTGGTAGTCTCCATTAAGGTCGTACACATACACTATGAAATTATTCAAAATAAATAGAAATGAGCAAGACAATGCTCATGTAGCGTATAAAAAAAAAACAGCAGTGATCCAATAATCGAGTATGTGCTCGTGCTACCTTGATGTAATTTCCGAAATGCAGGTCAAGGTCAAAATATTCCTAGCTTGCTGGCCGTCAAGAATTCGATGAATATAAAGCAGCTCAAAATAATCGTATATTAAAAAAGTTCATTGTACAGTATGAAAGTATGCCGAAATCATGATGAACGAGGAAAATGATGGAAAATCTCCTCGGCAAGGTCATGCAAGCGAACCATTTATTTCCTAGTCAACTAATGATCGTATGAATGTAGAAAATACCTTGATCTTCGTTTCTCAGGTAACGATATTCAACGCTCGTGATTATCCGGACACCCAAAGTGGCTCCGTTGGCGAGGCACTGCTGTCACCTGCCACAGAGACATTCGTCCCATTGGACGTGACGTCATTTTACAGCACAAATGACATTCGTAGTGTGTCTGTGGAGAAGCGAAAGTGCATTTTTCAGGACGAACTTCCGGTCTTGTACGCCGGTTACACGTATAGCGACTGCCTCGTTGATTGTCGCGCTGCCGTTGTATGGGACACTTGCGAATGTAGGCCCTTTTACTTACCAAGACGTGGCAATGATCAATGTGAGTTCAGTCTATCACAATTCCATAATTATATATAATCTTTTCTATTCTTCCCCCTCGTATTTGTACAAATTAATTCTTTTAAGGGGCCTAGGCAACTAAAACGTTGAAAAATATACTGTATTTTTTTTGTACTCGGTTCGAATTTCGATTTTCGAGCAAGCATCGCAAAATGTTCACAAGTAGAATAAGACTTTCGTCAGCATAACTTTCGTCAGAAGAAGACGTTTTACTTGGAAAGGATGCAACTTTCAAAAAAAAAAAAAAAGAAAACAGCCTAGCCCTCTCAGTCAATTCTTCTAATTACTCATGTGAATTAATTGCATAAGGTTTTTTTTTCTTAGGAAGGTTCCTCCAATTTTCAGAAGTGTCTCCAAAACTTTTGGAATGTCGAAAAAATCAAGTGTACACGGAGCTGAACTTATCGGCAGTCCGTAACTTTTAGAATATTTCAATGAAGAAGACGTTTTACTGACAAAGGATGTAACTTTCCGAAAAATATTTATTTTTCGATTTTTTCTTACTGTCTATCCCCCTCTATCGATCCTTCTAATTACTCATGTAAATTAATTGCACAAAAAATTTTTTTCCGATCCTTATCAGTCTTCAAAATTCGCCGAGTGCAATTTCGTTATCATATCTTTTCTCTTATGAATTTCATTTTTATACGTCTCGAGTTCTTCTGCTGTATGTTTATTTTTTATTTTCAATCATTAATGTAAATTTTATTTTGCATTCGATGCTTATCAATGTTTGAATTCGCGTTTGACTACCATATTAAATTTAAATGTATATTGCATTCAATACTCATAAATTATTTAATTAACGTTTAACTGTTAATTTTCTATTAACCTTTTGTGTTAATCGTAGATAGAATCGACCCGTCGATCAATTTTTGGCGTAAATATATAATAGTTCCTGGCTTCGAATGGGACTGTATTTACCATCTTACCTGGAATTTGAAGAATCCTCATACTATAAAATTTACCCTCTTCACATGTCGGAATAAATACCTTTTTTGGAACGCGCACTATGCTCTTATTTTTTTTCCAAAAGTAGCATACGTAAGGAGTATCACGTCCAAATTTTAGGTAAAAAATGTTGAAAATTCACGGAACTATGATTTCTTTAGCTAAAAAGTGTCTTTTTTGCGTTTTCACGTCTCTATGAATTTTTTTGAACATGTCGCCATTTTATTTCTTACAAATAAATTTTTCGTACATCATCTAGAAAGTTTAAAGCATGTCCCGTAATTTTTTGGATCACTTTGGACGGATAGTTTGGTCACAATACTTTTTTGATAAGTGACTTGGTAGAAACGTCCCAAGTGTGACCATCGAGATTGAATTTGGAAGTGTGACCACGAAGGGTTAAACTTCGATCGTTTAAATTTTGAAAGTAAGAATATTCTCTTTTCGCAAGCAGACAATCGAAAAATTTGCGATACCAGAGACGCGGTCTGTCTACGCGCGCATAAAAGTAAGACGATTTTCGTTCTTTTTTATTGGAAGAGTAGGAATTGCGTGCCGTTAAAAAATAAACGCTCAGTATGTACGATCGTCATTAATGTTGTTTTTTTTCGTCCCAAGAAATATATTCGACGGTGTTGTCGGTGAAAGTTAAGGGTCTTGGGATAAACGAGAGCGAATACGTGATGAATGCAGAAACTAATAAACTCTGCAGAGGATGCTGGCCGGCTTGCAATGACGTTCATTATGATCTCCGCAGCACCACGACCTATCTCGACAGGGGACTCTATCACACGGATTTACTGTAATTTGCTCATACAAATAATTGTCACCGTTCGTATGAAAGAAGCATTGAAAATATGTCAATTGGCAACGGGTCCTGAGAACAATCATCCACGACAGTTGATTCCTGACTATCGTAGCGCGAGCACTGCACTGAGACAAAAACTTGGTCGGACGAAATCCATCATTGGGAGAACAACGAATAAATAAAGAATAAAAAAATATTCGGTTATTTCCAGAATTATTTGTTCCATCAAACTGAAGTAATACTCGTAATAATCAAATATTTTAGTGTTTCCTTACAATATTTCGTTGACCATCTGCGAATGAACAATTTCGTTCCGAATTATTTTTTTTTGTTCTGTGCATCTTAAGGTATTACTGGATGGCTATTGAAAAATCGCAAAAATTCTTGAAAAATTAAGGAATGATAGTTCTTGATAGAATAACAATATATGAATTATTTTAGAATTTTTCACTAAATAATTTAGTAGTTATAAACATATAAATTTGACACAGTCGCTTTTAGGAAAACAGCTTCTGCAGACGTTAAGGATTGCGAAACGAATGGAACTAAATGGCCATAAATTCTGAGAATATTATATCATCAAGATTTAGGATCAAGGGATTAATTATGCTAAGTTTAAAATAAATCGACTGAGTAAATGTCGAGAAATTAATTAAAGTAATGAGGAGTATCGCCTTTTTTAACGATGAATTAATAGCAATCATTGGAAAACTCAATATATATCGAATTTTTGGCTGATTATTGAGAATAATATGATTGTCTGAACGTATTGATTAAATTTAAAAATTGCGAAATTTTTTTGTTTGACAGTTGAAACAGATGTACAGTCACTGACAACACCTCATTTAAGCACACGCCAATATCGTCGAATTTGACTTCAATTATTATTAAAAGTGGAAGATTAACATTTCTAAATGTCAATTTATTATTACATTAGCTATTTGTAAGGGTAAACATGTACAACATGATCTAGACTCGTAGATCCACGATTCGTTCATTTTAGACTAACTTTTTGCTTGACGGTCCATCCAGTAATACCTTAAGGGAGACTACCAGTTTGGAGTTCGGCAAAAAGGTGAATTTCGACAATTTTTTATGTAGACCCAGTTGATAGAATAAAAATTTTGTTTGGTGGCTTTTATTATACATATCTTCGAGTATCTTTACAAATTGTTTCACAAGATTCTGCAACAAAATGGCGGCGCTGAAGCTGGATGTAGCGAGCCACCTTTGTCTAGCAGTGTCTTACGGTCTGCAAGAGTTCACCAATTTTTTACCTGGAACGAAAATTCAAAATAATTTGAGCTCTAGATGAGATATGCCTTCGAAGTACGTAAGCTAATGGAAAATATCGATTTTTGCTCAAATGGTGCATCTTAAAAAAAAACAATGTTTTCGGTAAATAAAAAATCGCGGTAAATAATTTTTTTCGGAACAAGTTTTCAATACATCGAAAATGCCCTACGTTGGGTACACTGACCAGTAAATGGACGAAAGCTGATTTATTTTGAAAATAAGTGAAGAATATGAATTGTTCATAAAAACTCGAATCACTATAAATTAGGAAAAATATCACAAGATGATGTTGAAACCAATCGCTTAGTTTAATATCGAATTTTGACCCCACAGGGATTCTTCCAGTTTGTGGTACTTGCAAACCGCGCAACTTAGTTACGATACTACTGTGCACAATAGGTATTCTAAAGGCGAAAACAATTTTTTTTTAAATTTTTGAGCGCAAGTTATTCAAGATAGAATCAATCTTTGATTTTTGCAAAAAATTGAAATAAATTCGTAATAATTGGTCAGAATTAGACATGTTTATTGACTGGTGCTGTATTCTAATCTCTTGCCGGTGAATAAATTATGGTTATGGGCCCTTTTCTGATACTTCTCAACGCAAAGTGAAAAGTTTAGCTCATCTGCTGAAAATTGCAAAATTAATTTCTGTTAAGAATTGACAATATACATTTCATCAAATGTTGCAATAAAATCGTTTTATTCGTTTTTTAAATTTTGACAACATTTATTTTTCTGTTTATCCGTTGAAACAACTTTGGCAGTTTTTTGAGAATGTCACATTAAGACGAAAAAAAGCTTTGTGTATTTTCTACGGAATCGCAATAACAAATATAATACTCATATGTATGAGAATATTATAGCTTTTGTGCAACACAGTGATCTTCAAATCTAGCATTTAATAAAAATAAACGATAAATCGTTATCCTTAACAGCACACGCCCATTGATTTATGGTCGAGTGTCCATTTACTGGTAATTGCGTCTATTCACTGTCGATTTAATCATTTCGCTACTTATTTATCAATTCCTTCAATATTATTTGTTGCAATTACTACGAATATTTTGTTCTACAATCAGAACAATATTTTTTTGTTAGCCATACCATTTGAAAAGTTTGTTGGGATAATATTTTTACTCTACAGTTCATTTGAATCCTATAGTTTCGTTGTTCGTCCATCTACTGGTCGGTTTACCCTACTTCGAGGTTGAACTGTTGTCACAAGCTTTCAAAAAAAAATGTCGAATCAATTGGTGAAGAATTGGCGATGTAACGTTGTCGGTCGCAGGATACTATCAGACAAAGTTGACTCATCCAGCTTCAGCGTCGCCAATTTTCTTACAAAATATTGTGAAAAAATTTGTAGATATACTAAAAGATATGTAGAACAAATGCCTCTCAATGGACTTTTCATTCTATCAACAGGGTGTCCATAAAAAATTGTCGAAAGTACCTTTTTTCGGGCTCCTGACCGGTAGCCTCCCTCAACAGAGTGCCGATATTTTTACGATTTGTTCAGGCATATCCGCTTTTTTCCACACGAGGGCGTGTTTTTCGAATGTAGAAGAAAAACCCAATAAGTTACCGCTAACGACGATGTTTTTTAAAGGGACAACGTTTGGCTGGAGAACCAGAGCATCGTTCACATTTTTTTCACGAAACACGGTAGCGTTAGATTGCGACAAGAGTCCTCGTACTATTGGTTCGAGCTTCTCAGTGAGTATGCGTCGAGTCTTTTACTCTACACTTTTTTTTTGCGAAATTCGTCGCTCCCAGCGCGAAACAATTTTCCGATAAAATTCTCATCGGGAGTTTCGCATTACCCCGGTTTTGTTTTCTCGCCTTCAGGCAATATCGGGGGAATCTGCGGGGTCTTTATCGGATTCAGTTTGATAAGCGTCATGGAATTCGTGTACTTCACGCTCCGTATGATACACGAATTTTGTTGTGGAAAGACGGAAACTATCACGATGGAAAGTAAAACCGGCGCGAAGACGAGGAGAACTCGAACTGGCACAAAGTGGAGAACGAGAGGAGACGCGAAACGTTTCGCCGGAACTCTTTATTGGAATGAATTCTTGCCGCACAGAACTGCGACACTCTACGATGCAAAGATCCAACGGTTTCAAGTACAAAAATACTGACTTTTGAGAATTCCCGTCATTTCGTGCAACGCATAGACGAGAAGCTCTCGAAATGCTCGTTGAATTGGAAACAAAAAATCTTCTGGATTATAGTCGAGTTAAGAAATATTTTACATTATTTTATAATTAAGAATTATTTTTTATTATCATTACGGAACATTTCGATTTTTCTGTGAATCTGGAAAATGTGTCAGTTACTTATTTTAATTCAACATCCAAATGGAGCAAAAATCCGAGATAAAGCTTCTGACTTTTATCTCTGTATATTTCCTGGTTTATATACAGGGTGTCCCTCTTATCTCCGCCACCCGAAATAACTCGCTAATTATCGACGTCACAAACAAATGTTCCAGACAAAAGTTGTACGGTGTAAAGAAGAGAGGTGCTGACGCACAGTGAAGGTCACCTCCACTTTTTTTAATGGAATGGTACATTTTTTTTCAACCATCTTGTGGAGCACCTCAAGCCGCATAAAAAACATTAGGGGTCAAAGTCGTTCAAGGTCATTCAAGGTCAGTGTCGATGAAAATCGGATCGATACCAAAAATATTTTAAAATTTATATTTTATTTCAATAGATGTTCAAAATCACTTCCACCAGCCTCCAAACATTTTTGCAGTCGGACAGTCAGACACTGTTTCGATCGTAGAATGCTTTCCAAAGTGATGCTGTTACACGCATTGATGATATGTGTATTGCTCAGCATACAACAAACGCGCTCTTGTGGCATTTTTTCTTGCTTCACCATAACACAGTATCATGTCCACTTTTTCGAATTGCCGGTACATTTTCAAATTATGAATAGCACTTATCCAAATTCGAAATCAAACTGAACGACAACCTCGATTGAGCTACATACGATGCAGATTAACGCGGGTTGGTAAATAAACAGAAGGTATTCGAAGTGTTGTCGATGACTACGATCTCCGATATCTCTCATTTCAAGCTAATTTCGAACACCTATTAAAATGAAATACAAATCTAAATATCTCGGATCACTACCAAATATTTGGTAGTGATCCGAGATATTTAGATTTGTATCATCGATACTGACCTTGAATGACCTTGAACGACTTTGACCCTCTAATGTTTTTTATGCGGCTTGAGGTGTTCCACAAGATGGTTGAAAAAAAATGTACCATTCCATTTAAAAAAGTGGAGGTGACCTTCACTGTGCATCAGCGCCTCCACAGAAATAAAAAAAAATTGGTCGCATTTGATGGTCCCCTTCACACCGTACAACTTTTGTCTGGAACATTTTTTTGTGACGCCGATAATTACCGAGTTATTTCGGGTGGCAGAGATAAGAGGGACACCCTGATACAGGGTGATTCACAACTATCAAGGTTTCCTTTGTGGGGTTCTTTTTGTAGGGTGTGCCATTCCGAGCAAAACACGTTTTTTTTAAATGTCGTGCAACAAAAGTTGGTCAAGATTTTCCATTTCAAAGTCCAAGTAGTAAGCGATGGCACGGTAGTTACTGACGCGCGGAACATGCAAGTCGGATCGAACACGGTCTGGAAACCACCGGCGGACAAGTGAATTTTGCTCTTCTTAAAATTTCTTTTCCGGTAAAAAAAATAACCACACGGAGTCTCGCTTTGCAAATCGATATTATCATTCAATAATTTTCGTTTATTTTTTGATAGTTGAAGGAAAAAAAATCGCGCGTTAACGACTAGTGCGTTATTGTTTACACAGTGTCGGTCTTTCAACGCGAATATCGCGGCCAAATTTTGACGCACGACATTAAAGAAAGCTTTTAGCCCTCAATGACACGACCTACATGCTCACCGAACAAACCGTTATAGTTGTGAATCGCCCTATATAAACGAGGTGTGTAAATTAGGCAATGAGACTGGCAACGTAGCGTTCGATCTGGTAATGCTTGGGACGCAAGACTTGGCGGGGCGGCAGGTGAAAATGTGATAAGCCTTCAGTACGAGTTTGAACTCGCTAGAGTCATTTGGTTGTTCGTAGCGATTCTTTTTTTTTCTAGTGCGTTCTAAAAACGAGTGACATCAATTTTGAGCAACGGTGTGATATCAGATTTCGCTTTAAACTTGGGCACAGTGCAACGGAAACTTTTGCAAAATTTCAGTAGGCCTACGGAGACAGTGTTTTGTCAAGGGCCCAGATTTTTCGGTGGTTTAAGACATTTTCACAAAGCAAGCAACCCAAAAAAGCAAGAATCCGCAAGTCAAAGATCAAATGCATGCTGATTTGCTTTTTCGATAGCCAGGAAATGGTTCACAAAGAGTTTCTGCCTCAAGGCCGAACGGTCAATCAACACTTTTACAGAGAGGTTTATGAAAAACTTCGAAGAAAGGTCATGCGTATGAGACCAAACATCAAGAACAACTGGATGTTGCATCACAACAATGCGCCTTTTCACACAGCAATTTCAATAAACGTATTTTTCGCCAGTAAAAACATTCCTGTGTCTCCTCAACCTCCTTATTCGCCTGACTTGAGTCCTTGGAACTTTTTCCTCTTCTCGAGATTGAAAAATCACCTCAAGAGACGTCACTTTGGGACACTCGAAAACATTCAAACGGCTGTAAGCGACCAGCTGAAGGCTATTCCAGTATCTGAGTTCTAGCACTGCTATGAGTGGCTTTCCAAGGAAGCTATTTTGTGGGAGACAATATTAACTTGTAATTCTATTTGAATAAAAAAATTGAAAAAATCTCATTACTTAATTTACACACCTCGTATATATATATATATATATAGGGTAAGTCCGAGGTAGTTGGCCACAGTTTTTTCAAGGATCTGTCGAAATAAAAGTACAGACGTTTTTTTACTTATCTCTATTTGTGATTAAACTTGGAACATTTAACTTTGAGATAATTTACAAAAATAAAAGAAAATTCTTATGAGATCAACATTGAAATTAGTTTTTTTTTTTAAATCACGGTTGACCATCTCTCCCGGAGTATCTGGGTGTGATGGCCATAGGAGTAGAGGAGATATGGGCAGTACTTGATTCTACTTTTGGTTCTAATTGATTTTCTCTTTGGTTTTATGTTTGGATTTTTAATTTTTTTTCTGGTGACATCTAGTACACATATCATTGAATTTAGTACAATTTTCGTGTACCCAAACGTTGGCACGCTGTACACTGAAGCCAGTTTTCGATGAGACGAGTTTCATAATGATCTTCTCGGCAACCAACACAGTTATCCTCTTCTGTAGCCCCATGTTCATCTGATAAATCTTATAATACTGGTTCTTCGTCACCGTTACTACTCTCAGATATCCTTCTAATTGGTTTTCTTTTTCTTGCAGTATGTTGCTTTGTTGCAATTCTTTCTGACTGACTAGGCCCAATCTGGTTTTCTCTTTTCATTTTACTGGCAATTGTTTTTTGGTCTTGCAATTATTTTGACTTTTTACATTTACTGAACTCAATATGGCCGTCAGATGTTGATAGTGTGTTAACTTGCTTAGCACGTTAACAAGTCCTAGCGGCCGCACGAACCGACATTCATCATTTTTTACAACACTAAGAGCTGCGTTTAGTGATCCTTCAGTTCAGTTCCCTCGCGGAGCAATTGCTTCGCTCTTGTACTTACACTCAGCAAAATAATTAAAGAAGCAGAAAAAATTGACAATTTTTTCAGTGATTTTTGAAAGGCCGTAACTTCGTGAAAAATGGTCGTGTCGGGAGAAGAAAAAAAGCATTTTGAAGCTTGAAATCTCTAGTTCAAGAATTGCGGAGAAAACTATCATCAATTGACGTTTAAGAAGCAATAAAAGTGCTCCTTCAATTTTTGATCAAACTTTGACGATTCGGCTAAAAAAAAACGGTTTAACCGTTCCATTAAAAATTTTACAGCGACTTGGGCATGTATTGAGCTCAAATACAACCTAGAAACATTGTTCATTTTCGCAATATTTGCACAGCTGTGGTGGATTTTCTAAAACGGCAGAAAAAGTCATTTTTTTGTACTTTTTCAAATCAATATTGAGCTTAAAAAAAATCCTCTAAAATACCAAAAGAAACTTATAGAGGAGTTATTGAAGTTTCCAAAACCCACCTTCCATTCGCTGTACGATCATTAGTTCATGAGATATCGATGATAAAAAAGCTGACTTTTCATTCAATCGGCGATATCTCAGAGAAAAATGGTCGTACAGAGAGCAAAAAAATACCAAATTAAAGCTAAATAATCAGGCTAAAAGACCCAAGCAATGAAACAGCCAGCAAAATTTGGCTATGTTTCCATCGTCCATGGGCTAATTTTTTCAGCCCATGGACGATGTTGAAAAAAAATATTCGAAAATTTTTTGTCGCTCTATTTCTTATGACAGTGCCGAGCGTGATTCTAAAAAAAATTTCTCTGCGAGATCCTTAAACTAGAGATTTCAAGCTTCAAAATGCTTTTTTTTCATTCTCCCGATACGACCATTTTTTACGAAGTTACCTTTCAAAAATCACTGAACAAAAGTTGTGAATTTTTCTGCTCCTTTAATCGTTTTGCTGAGTCTATTAGGCAGCTAAAAAAATGTAGAAAAAAAAAATTATACGAATACTTCACAAGTAATAGGATGGCCATTATACACCGACTCTAGGTGGCCATCTCTCCTAATCTTGCGGGAGAGATGGCCACATCTAAAACGTAAAGAAATAGAAATAATACACGCTGAATCTTGAGTTTATTACAAAGCACTGGTCCTGAATTATTCAAGAAGTACAAAAATAAACATTATTTTTACAAAATACCATCACCGCAATATAAAATGTCAACTCTTTGAAAAAATTTAGCAGTGGACAAAACAATTGAGAAGGATTTTACTTACTTTTTCATTTTTTTGCGCCAAAATTTTGCTCGTACACTTACACCTACGCACGACGTGAAGCAAATTGAGCAGTAACAGGCGACACCTAGTGAGTTGTTCTATGAAATATTTCTATTGGCCCTTACGCCCTTATGGCCAACTGCCTTGGAATTACTCTATACATACGGCAATATTTACATTTCTAGATAGATTTTTTTTTCATGTAATATATAATCATAATCAACTGTGTGACAGTTTTTATTTCACCTCGACTATTTTGTCTCAATCCGTGATATTTATTGGGGCATATGTCTCAATATAAATAAAATACACGTATAGGTAGGTAAGCCTCAGGGTGTACGAGTCCTTCGACTGGAGACAAGCCGATAGATGCGTCCAAGTTAGTTCGAGATATATGGTGCATCAAACTTCCGACTAAAATCAAAGTATCTATGTAAAGCGATGAGACTATCACTCCCCAGAGAGAAACAAGTTCGTACAATAATCTCGTAGAAGACGAATTTTGAAACATCGATGCTGGCGTAGGCTCCCCTTTGATCAATGTATATAACCGCGCCTATATAATCAAACCCTTCAAGAAGAGCTGGAAACTTGGCCTACTCACTCTCAGAACTTCCACTGCTCAATCCACACCCACAGCAATAATTGATAATAAAACCTTGATTGCTGCTCTCCCCTCCATCATTTCCTTTTTCCCATGCCGCTTTCTGCTGGCTCATCTCCGGACGTTTCTGAAAATTGTTTTAAAAAAATTTCCACCTATGGAGTTATGAATTCTGTTTCGTTTTAATTTCAGCCGGTGAAATGGCTCACAAATGTACTTGGGTTAAGCGCTGGAATATGTATTTCGAAAGTTGTTTTTTTTTCGTGAAAAATGTGCATCGTCTCTCTCTCTCTCTCTCTCTCTCTCTCTCTCTCTCTCTCTCTCTCTCTCTACCTCGAGCAGAGACGCGGGACTGTGTGGCACCCGGTCGAGTGTGCATTCGCGATACTGGCATAGTATTATATGAACTCGCACGTCGGCACTTTGCCGAAGCTGAAGGAGAAGCGAGATGAGGACGGCCCGGGACTCCATACTCTGGCTCGCCATCGTCGAGATACGGAATTTCAAGTGACACAGGATGCAGATACCCGTATGTACAGTAGTGCACGTACGAAAGGATATCAGGATACTATATATGTGTGTGTGTATTAATATGTGGATATATATATATATATATATATATATATATATTGAACGAAGTAAATCTACTTCGCACTCCATTCATATATATATACGTATAATATATGTCGTCCGGAAGCTTCGTCGTCAACGCCATAAGCCTGAAAGTTAAACGACGAATCATACAAAGTTTTAGGTAGTAAAGTCTCTCGAAACTCGACGAATACCGATACGATATGTACAACTATATACATACCTCGTGTCGCCAAAACTCATTTCCCTCGGTGAATGATAAAAGAATGGCACAATTTGACGAAATTGCAAATCTTTTTGTAGTTGATTTTCTTTTAATTGATTAATTTTTTTTTGTTGATTTTGCTTATTCTTCTGAATGAATTGACCGGAATAAATTAGCCATGGCATGAATTAGCCTATTCTCGTTATTTTTTAATTTTCCGTGTATAGTGTGCAGAAAAGCATTTGGAATGACGAAAAAAGTTTATTTTTCCGGCACCAAATTGTGGAACCGAGAATGACACTGTTGAAATTTGCTTTTTATCCTCGGTCAAGAATGAGAAGAACGGCAAAATTTGAGGCAGATGCAAATCTGCTTTTGTTCATTCGTTTAAATAGATTGTTTTATTTTTCCTTTAAATTGGTTTTAATTTAGTTTATTCGTTTAAATAGAATGAAGGGCATTAATTAGCGTATATCCTTGTTGGTGTTCTTCGCGGTGCAATAATCGACGAGCTTTTAACAAATTTCTCATACAGTGTGCGAAAGAACGTTTAAAATGAAATAAAAAGCCAGTTTTTCGGAATATTATCGAACCGAGAATGACATTGTTGAAATTTGCCTTTTACCCTCGGTAGAGAATAAAAAGAATGGCGAAATTCGACGAGGATGCAAAATTTCTTCTATTAATTTTCTTTCGTTGATCTTCTAAAAAGATTGACCGGTATTAATTAGCATATATTCATCTCGTTCTTGGGGATCCAATAATCGACGAACTTTCGAAATATTCCATATACAGTAGGCTCGTAAGCTCGTAACGCCGGATGGCACTTAGAGTCGGATACTTGTATTATCTTGGTAAATCGCAGCGCGTTCGATTCAAAAACATTTGGAAGGGGCGCGGGAGAGGCTATCGATACACGATCGCGGGGCGCGGCTTGCCATTGACGCGCAAGGCAAGGGTTGGAGCGGTCGATTGTTGCGGTTGGCGGGAATACACTGCGTCACGTAAGATCGAAGTAAGTGTTACTGCTAAGTTTTCGTGTTTAAGTGTTTATGGCAATGGTTATTATACGTCACGTTCCATAAATATTCGAAGTTTGTGAAAGTTTTTGTTGGTTCCCTAAGAAGTTTTTGTATAAAACACGTAATTTTGGGGATTCTCTGTCCCCTGGTACCGAACATAAAGTGGTCCCCTAAAGCAGAACAGTAAACATGTTGTTTTCTCTCGTAAGAATTAATACTTTTTTATAACAACTGTTGTACGTTGTTCTACAGGATGAAAGAACGCAGCGAAATCAAAAGGGAAGAGAAGAAAAAGAAAGGAAAATGGAACTAAAAAAGTTTGCAAACTGCGATAGACAAGGTTTTGTCCAAAAAAAAAATGAGTTTGAACGAAGCAGAACTGTCCAACAATTTGGTCTCAGAGGAACCCACAGACCCTCCTAAAGAATCTACGAACTCTATGCTTGAGCAAGTTATATCACAGCCCTGCACCAGCACCAGCAAACCAACAATCAGCTCCAGTCTCAAGCCATCGACTAGCTTTAATCCAGATGTTCTCCAGATTCTCCATAATTTGTAGCCATTCCCAGATGTTGCAAAAAAATGACCAGTTGCTAGAAATAGAAAATGCGAATAAAGTGAAATTTTAACTTCATCACAGTACAAAATTTTCGTTGAAGAAAAAGAGAATGAAAAGAACGTTAGGGACAAAAAGAAAAGAAAGAAGTTTGAAACAGCGATAGAAGAGAAGGGAAAAAAACCAAGGGCGTAAAGGCCAATGGAAAAACTGGAGATAAAGCAACAAAAAAAAAGGAACCGTTCACTGAAATAGCTAACATAAAAACTACTTGCGTAGTATGCTTAAAGGACCACGACGACGACTGGACACAGTGTGCCAGCTGTCGCGGATGGGCTCATGGAGCATTTGCAGACATCCCTGAATGTTCAGAATCAGCCTACATATGCGATCGATGCACGATGTTTTGAAAATGTCGAGCTGGGGGCTCGAAGTTAAGTCCGTCCGGTACTAGGTGCCACTTGTAATGACTGCAATATTTTTTACCAAAGTTTGATTTGAGTTTTTAAGGCGGGCAACCGCCTTAGAAGACCGAAAATTAGAAGATTTTTTGGATTTTTTTTATTTTGAAAAAAGAACGGAAATTTTCTCAACTCTGAAAATAATTTATTCATATTTTCATACATCTCTGGTAATTTTTTCAAGTTATTTCATGCTTTAATTAAGGTGTAATTGGCTGTGTCCTTTGGCGTGTCCTTATCGTCGTTGACGATTTGCGGGAATTGTGCAGCTCGGAATTCGCATCTGATATCGACCAACAAATTTTTATCCATTCTTGAGTTGTTTTTTGAGAACATGAACCTAAATCTTGAAAAAAAAATCGAGAATTGAATGTTGGAACGTGTTTGAAAAACATGATCGATTTTTAGCATTTCTATTCCCCGCATTTTGCAATAATAAATATGTTTTGAACAATCTAATCTTTCCAACTTTAGGTTTATGTTTTAATCAATTATATTATGTAAATGTGTTCCAAATTTGAAGATGATCCATCAATTAGATTTGGAGTTATGATTCCCGCAAATTGAAAAAAATGTCGTTTCGAGAAAAGCACGTTTAAAGTTTCACAAACGAAAAACTCAAAGTCAAATGTGTTTAATCAAATGATAAAGTGTCTTACCGATTAATCAGCGATTCCAGCACCATAGAGCAGTCCTTCCTCTTCCTCGTGCAACTCATTTGAAGCTTGCATTTCCTCTTTACGAGCTTTTCGAGCTTCTCTTGTCTCTAATAAACTTTTTCTATTTTGCCGAGCCACGCGCATCTGATCCATTTGCTCGGCATATCCGTAGCTCTGCCTGCCAACTACGATTTGTAGTTCATTCATAACCATGAGTAGAACTGAATTTCCTTCATTGATTAGAATAGCAGCAAGAAATGCCGCTACCTCGATTATTTTGTACCCAGAATGGAGATCTTTTGGAGCTAATCGCCAAATGGTCAAGTTTGGGTTTGTTTGGGTTATGAAAACCCAAAGGAACAAACAAACCCAAACAAACTACCTAACTGAGCGCTCGTGGATACCTGAGCGCGCTTGGGAGTCGAGCGGAGAGTTTTTCTCATTTATATTCATACCGCTAGAAGGAATCCGAATATCGTTTTGAAATTTTCAGGGTGTATTCTTAAGATATTTTGCTAACGATTTATGAAATTAAAAAAATTGATTTTTTGAAGCATCTAAAGTGGTTGCCCGCCTTAAGTATGTTTATGCAGCGGTTGCATTTTTGTTTATTTATTTTGGTCTTAAACTTCGTGGATGTAGTTATATAATGAATAAAGTTATATTTCTCGAAGCAGTTTTTTTTTATTGTCTGAAATCCTTAGATGTACGCCATTGGCGGACTTCGTCCTATTAAAAAGAAACGTCTGAATAAAATAAAAACCTTTTTTTCAGCACATTATGCAATCGAGAATGACGCGTTAAAGTTTGCTTTTCATCGAGCCGACTCGCGATCAATTCGCAATGAATTCAAAAAAAATACGGAAAACTTTTGTGAAAGAATGAAAAATTTAGGGGACAAAGAATAACACGGTTGTGTTCGCGAGGAATACGTTCGAGTACTAAATCGCTCGTCGATATGCTCGCGCGTACATCAATCGCGAAGGGCCAAAAGGGTTTCCGGGTCTCCGGAAATACTCAATTCCGTGCGCGATCGCCGAGAAAACGAGGAATCTCTCGCAGATGCCTCCCCGAGCGACGATATCAGCCACAACGCGCGACAGTTTGCAAAGATCTTTCTACACGCGCACTTATGGATGAAGAAGTCTAGATATATCAGAGATAGATAAAGAATTTTATGTAAGGGACCATCAGAATAACCGAGGGGGCGGATCTTGAGGAGTAGTCAGCATCAATGTCACGAGAATTGCGCCCTTTTCGTTTCGAGGAAGTTCATGTATATAGAAAATGGATCTGTATGTTGAGGATGGGAACGTCTCAGTCTCCGCTTTCTTTCGTTTTATTTTATTCTATATACATATATATAACGAGATGGTGAGTTCAGATGTATGTGATCGGAATGCTGCAGCATCCCTGAACCAGGCCACGTTTATTTTGTTTTATTTTCTCCCATTTTTTCCTCTCGACCATTTCACCTCGCTCTCTCGCCAAACACATATGCGCTGTTTGTCGTTCCTCGATCTATGAGGCATGTCCGGTGTCAGCACGAGGCGTCAAAAATATATTTTCCACAACTCGCGGAATGTAATGGAGCAAACGAGTTTGCTGGAATTTGAAAAATACGACATAGCATCATTTTTTTTCTTCTGTTTCTCTTTAGCTTGAGTGCTTTTTCCTTTGGGTTGTATCGAGGTGACAGCAGAGCTGAGTTGGTAACGATGAAATAAAACTCTGTGAAACGTTGAAGGAATGAAGCGTAGAACGACTAGAAAGAGGCAAAAGTAGGTTGAAAAGTAGAGATAAAAGGTTGGGTTCAAAATTAGAGATAAAAATCAGAATTCGAAGTATCTTATTGATGTTATGCAATTGGAAAGGGTGGACTTTGATTTTTTACGGGCTGAAATTTAGATGGTAGAGTTAGAATATCATGTTGGGAAGACTTTATTCCTAATTTTTCTGGAATCAAAAGTTCAGAAATTTTTTAAACGAAGCCTCTTTCGGAGGAAAGAAAACGATTTTTGTGAATAATCCTGTGCGACGCATGAGAAAGAATTGACGGAATTGACAACGCATAAGAAGCAATTGACAGAATTGACAACACATAAGAGACAATTGACCACTCATAAGAGGGCATTGACAGAATCGACAACGTATAAGAGGTAATTGACAGAATTGATAACTGATAAGACGTAATTGACGGAATCGACAACGTATAAGAGGTAATTGACAGAATTGATAACTGATAAGACGTAATTGACGGAATTGACAACGTATAACAGGCACTTGACAGAAGAGGTCCGACAGAAAGTTCAGCGTTTAAAGAGTTTCGACACCAAAATCGAGATACGGGTAGACGGTTGAAATTTATGTTGCCGAAAGATTAATTTTGGATGTTCTAACTGGCTCAAAAATCAATCAGTTTCCCAACATAGTTTCGGAGATTTTCAATGGTGAAGTTGAACCTTTATCCATTTGGTAATTTACATGACACCTCATGAATACCAGTTATAGGACTGTGGGAACAAAAATAATACCAAGATTTAGATTTAAGGGGGGGAAACCTTTTACAATGTTCAAAAAATGGATTTTTTTTCACATATTTCTAAATTATAATGTATTGAGAGTATACTGAAAAATTGAAAAATGAAATATTTACGAAGCTATAGCACATAGTCGAGAGCGCGCCGGGACCGCATGCTGTGAACTAGGGAAAATTTAAACGCGATTATCCCGAAACTGCATTTTCATAAACTGCTCATGTTATACCTCAAAAAGTTATTGATCAATCTGGCTGCAATTTTGAGAGGTTTCTCACTATAACATTATCGGAAGGATATACCTAAAGTTGCAATGTTATCGCCTAAATAAGTTACCTTTTTGAAGTAAAAATTGTCGAGAAAATGGTCAAAAATATGAAAATTTTATTAAAAAGCCTACTTAATTTTTATACTTTTTTATATTTTTACATATATAGGGTATATCCTCACCCTACACATGTCAAAAATCGAAAAATATTTTCGATTTCTGTTTCAGATCAATAGAAAAAATCAGACAAATAAAGCACTTTTCGATATCACGTAAAAGACGCCTAAAGAAACACCTTATAACGCCGCCATTTTGTTTTGTTTAGAACAGAGAAAAAAATTTTAACACTTGCAGGTTGTAATAAGATAATGTGAAAATCTTAAAACGATGCGATTATTTTAGTACTTTTGAAAAAAATCATGAAAAATGACTCATTTTCGGGCGTCAAAAGTCCCCCCTTAAAAAAATGAGCAAACCGTTATTATATTGTTCGGAATGTCATGATCAATACGCAAGTGGTTTCTCTACTTTGTTCATTAATAATACTCGAAAATAATATGTGAATTTTGAGTTTGCGAATAATATGTGAAGATTGATTTTACATTATTTACGATCTCTTGAATCACTTGAAATAGTACACTACATTTTTTTGAAAACCATAGAATTTATTAATGGACATTATTGCATCATAGGAAATAGCTATATTTGGAAAAAAATAAGAATAAATATTTTTTAATTTAGAAAAAAAAATAGAAAGAAAAATCTTACCACAATGGGTCTGGTAGCAAAAGGTGCTAAATTTATCATGTTTTTGTCACAAAAACAAAATAAAAAATCAAAAGTGGTGTTCTTTGAAAAAATCGCTTTTTTTTTACAAAAAACTAAAAAATCATGTCGAAGATGATTTTGAATGTTTTTCAAATATTTTTTTTTCATAAAGAACATTTCCAAACGAAGAATAAAAAACAAAAACATCTTTATCGGTCCATTTTTCAGAAAGTAATGAGCATTTGAAAAAAAATGGGCACTTTTTTCAAAGATATTCCCTACGTATTTGTTATAATGTAAAAAAAATTGAAAAAAATCACACAAGCGGTTTAGGGTGGAAATAATAATATATTGAAGTTTCAGCGAAATCGAAAGAAGTCGGGTAGGAAAGTGGTCGATTTCGCGTCGAATGCCCCCTATCTATATGCATATGTGGCGTCGAAATTTCCTTCCTTCAAAAAACTGAGCAAATCGTGATTATAGTGTTAGGAATGTCATGATTAATAATCTAGTGGTTTCTCGACTTTGTTCATCAATAATACTCGAAACAAATATGTCAATTTTGAGTTCAAACGGTTGGCAATGTATCACACCGACCGAGCGGCCATGAGTGCGAGAGAGATAGTTGATTTGCAGATTCCCAGTGTTTTCCGAGACAGCGGATATATCGGAAAAAATTAATCACACACATTCCGCTCTGTTGAACGACGAACATCGTTTTTTTCTTCGTTTTTCCGAAATGTGAATTATAACGAAACTTGTAGGTTAAACGTGTCGACACCGCGTTAACTGGCTCTGTCGAGTGAACCAATCACAGTCAAGCATTAACTTTCAGGTATTGCAAAATCGGCGGATGTTTAAAATCTACATAGTATTACAGCATTTGAACTTTATAATAAAATGAATTTATTCATCCGCTCGAAATGTTTAACGTTTTCTGGACTTTGCCGAATGAAAAACTCTTCATAAAACGTTGTACGTTGAACGTTTTTCACCATGTAAATAACCTAGAACCAACGATGCTTTAGTGATAGTCAGTCTCGTCAATGGTAGAGAATATCGCTGTTGCCAAATCAATCGGTATTTTTTTTCTTGAATAAAATTGCATCATATCTATATTTAATTGCAACAATAATAAGTATTAATATCATTTCCCGGCTTGAAAATATTTTTCAACAACATTATGAGTTGGAAATTGTCCAATAATAATTTATTTTAACATGAAACCTTATTCGCAAGAAGTTGGCAGCTTGCCAAAAACTCATTGTATTTTTATCCTCACTTTTGCAACTAAATAACCGTATCGAAACTCCTTACAGCCAGTCAGTAGGCAGTTAATATTAATCACGTGTTTGACAACAAACATGTACATATATACGACTCATCGTTTCTTTAACCTTAATATTCCCCGATACATTGTGACGATCGTTTTGAGAAAAAACATTAAATAACATTATATACATATATATGTTTTTCTTAAATATATATTTATGAATTATCATTTACAATAATCGTGGTATGATTTCACATTATAAACAATCATACGGTTAATACGCTTTTGGATACGTTCGTTCGTATTGCTTATACAATATTATGTGTATATATATATATATGTATATATATGTAGGGCATTCCACGCTAAATCGACCACTTTCCAGCCCGACCCCTATCGATTTGACTGAAACTTTAATTTGTTATAGTTTTCATCATAAAACGCTTGTTTGATTTTTTTCAATTTTTTTTGTACATAATCACAAATACGTAGTGAAATTTTGAAAAAAATGCCCTTTTTTTTTTTCAAATACCTACAACTTTCTGGAAAATGGATCGATTGAGATCTTTTTTTTAATTCTTCGTTTTAAAATGTTCTTTATGAAAAAAATATTTAAAAAATATTCAGTCATTTTGACATGATTTTTTAGTTTTTTGTAATAAACGCGTTTTTTTTTTTGCAAAGAACTCCACTCTCGATTTTTGATTTTTTTTAAAATAAAATATGATAAATTCAGCACTTTTTGCCGCCAGACCCATCGTGGTAAGATTTTTCTTTCTATTTTTTTTTCTAAATTGAAAAATTTTTATTCTCAATTTTATCCAATTATAGCTGTTTTTTATGATGACATAAAAATTTAAATGGTTAATTCTATCATACTCAATACTTTGTATATAATATAAACTCACTTAAAAAGCTAAATTATCTTTAAAGGATCATTTAATGGGAAATTAACTAAATAGTTATTCGATTAATTGTTTAATAGTAATTAATGATGAATTTATTAATTTCTGGGACGTTTGAATTATTTACATTATTTGTGATCTCTTGAATCTCTTGAAATAGTACACTACATTTTTTTGGAAAACCATAGAATTTATTAATGGACATTATTGCATCATAGGAAACAGCTATATTTGGAAAAAATTAAGAATACATATTTTTCAATTTAGAAAAAGAATAGAAAGAAACATCTTACCACGATGGGTCTGGTGGTAAAAAGTGCTAAATTTATCATGTTGTTTTTATTTTAAAAAAATTAAAAATCAAAAGTGGCGTTCTTTGAAAAAATCGTGTTTTTTTTTACAAAAAACTAAAAAATCATGTCAAAGATGACTTTGAACGTTTTTCAAATATTTTTTTTTTCATAAAGAACTTTTCAAAAGGAAGAATAAGAAACAAAAAGATCTTTATCGGTCCATTTTTCAGAAAGTAATGAGCATTTAAAAAAACGGGCGATTTTTTCGAAAAAATTCCCTACGTATTTGTGATTATGTAAAAAAATTTGAAAAAAATCACACAAGCGTTTTAGGATTAAAACAATATCATATTAAAGTTTCAGCCAAATCGAAAGGGGTCGGGCCGGAAAGTGGTCGATTTGGCGTGGAGTGCCTCATATATATATGCATATGTGGTGTCGAAGTTTCGCCGTTCGCCAGTCACGCCGTCTAAGCGCAGGATTCTGTTTCACGAGCAAAAAAAAAATCGAGAAAATAGACTCACTCAATTTTCAGGCGCCGTCACTTTCACAGTGCAAAAAATCGTACGCTGGTACTCCGGAATTGGGTGAGTGCGCGCTTGTATACACACGTGTGCTTTTCTTTCCTTTCAAACGCGAGAGTGAATTGTGAAAAAGTGGATAATTCAGAAAAACACGTAATCGTTGACTGTGAAAACTGAAAAATAACTCGACGGAGAAATCTCTCGGTGAAACGATGGGAATGCATCCTATTTTTTTTTTTCATCGGCACGCTGTTTCCGTCGGTATATAATACAAAAAATGTCAGAGTTGTCTCGTACACCCTCTATCTTTATTCATTTTGTCCCTTCGTCTGTCTGTCTTTCTCTCTCTCTCTCTCTTTCTCTCTCTTTTGCTATCTCTCTCTCTCTCTCTCTCTCTCTCTTTCTCTCTCTGTCTCTCCCTCTCTTTTGCTATCTCTCTTCCTCTGTCGGAATCCCTCTTCACGAACAGGTTACATTGTTCGCATTTTATTTTGTCTAGGATTACTTTTTCCGAGTGCAAATCTGATAAAGTTATTCTGTTCATTTGGCGCATGCGACGCTCGGATACGCTCGGGCAAGATATATAAAGTGTCGAATTGTCGTTTCGCTGATGAAAAAAATTGCGAGAGCCGCGAATACGAAACGTCATTGGAAAACTCATTCGTTACGTCGAATTGAACTCGATCGTTCGCAAGTAAATTTGATATCCGATAAAATGAATTGATCGCGAAAAAAAAACGTTCTCGTTAATCGGCTCTGTGCATTGTCGAGAGAAAAATCGTGTCTAGTGATTTTTGCTGAAGATTTCCTTCGTCGGGATCTAAAGGGTGATAAAAATCGCAAAAGTCGACGTAATGGTTCAAAATCGAGTCGTGAAAAAGTTATGTTTTCGGTGGACACGTCTGGAAAAAAAATCGTTGGATAAATTGCATGTTTTTTTTTGAGATTCCACAAAGTCTGAGAGAGAGAGAGAGAGAGAGAGAGAGAGAGAGCGAGAGAGAGAGAGAGAGAGAGAGAGAGAGAGAGAGAGAGAGAGAGAGAGAGAGAGAGAGAGAGAGAGAGAGAGAGAGAGAGAGAGAGAGAGAGAGAGAGAGAGAGAGAGAGAGAGAGAGAGAGAGAGAGAGAGAGAGAGAGAGAGAGAGAGAGAGAGAGAGAGAGAGAGAGAGAGAGAGAGAGAGAGAGAGAGAGAGAGATTAAGGGCCCAAGAGAATTTCGGTGATTTTTCTGTCGAATAAAATGATAAATTTTATATACAAATTGTCACGTGAAATTCTTCGATCCAATCAACACGATATATTAATTACGATTTAATCATCATTCGGATTATGCCAATATTTAGCTGAGCTTACAATTACCGTACATTACGTATTATCGAGATAACAAGAAGGAACGTCATCGTATTTACATATAAAAATATATCATATCACGAACGATCGTTGCTTAAATTATGTTTATTTATTTAAATGGATAAAACATTTTCCCTCGTGTATATGTATATTGATTTATCTACTATATATACATTATCATAGATTCCTCTTCCCGCATGATACGTTTTTTTCCACCCTCAAATTTGATCACATGTTTTTTCCCATTCATTCGCTTCTCTTCTTTATTTGCTTTTTCTTACATATTCCCGCTCTTACATCAGTTCGATAGAGAAAGAGAAGAAGTGAAAAAAAAACACAGAGATAGAATTTTCAGTGATTTGTTGAAACAAATGTAAAATTGGAAACGTTACGTTGGATCGTAAAACTTTTGTTTTTATCATTCATTTTGCGAATCCTTGTTTTGTCGATATATTTCAGGTTAAACTCGGTGAGAACGACGAGAGAATTTTTTCATTTTCGTTTAAGTTATAAATCCTTAGTAAGAATAAATTCCAAAGAATTTTTTTCTTTTCCTCCACCAGGAAATCTTTTTGGTCGAACTCGTGTGTTTGTTTCTGTGTCTGTGTGCGTGTCCGTGGTTTATTATTATTATATGTGTAATAAGGTATTACATTTACATTCTCTTTTAACGACGATATATAAATAATTAGTTTCCGTAAGACTTTTTTTTTTAATCGTGTATTTTTCTTGTTGGTTCTGCTTCATCGCAAATGTTATTCGTAAGCACCTCTGGGTGTTGAGTTTTCTTTTCGTTTCCCTTTGGTTCGTCAATGATGATGAAGGGTCGATAGTATTCGGGAGTATCGATCAACCTCTACAGATATGAGCGAGTGTCCAGGACCGCGGATGAAAAAAAAAAAACTTTGACACACGATTCAAATGAAAATTCGTTGATGGTGGCGATGTCCAATCGTTCGTTTAGTGTTTCGCCAACTGGGCTGTATTCAATGATTTCGTGGCGATTTTTTGCTACGTTATTTGTTCAAGTAATTTGACAAAAAGTCTTATTTTATTTCGTATGGGTTTTATTTAGCTCGGTAAAAAGACCGAATTTTCTTGATGCATTTGAGATCGTATACTCGAGGCTCATGCACCTTTCATAAATGTACTTTCCATGCTCATTTTTTTCTTTAAAATTCATTTATTAAATTATTTATCTTCGAACTTTGTTTTTCTTAAATTTCAAACTCCTGTAATGCCTTGATGCAGCTTTAATTATATGGTTTCGGTTGAGGGTTGAATATTTTCGAATATGCAATACACACGTGCGCACACATACACGCGCACATATATATATATACAGTGGGTGAAAAAAGTATTTGTACACCGCGTGTTTTTCAAATTATTCTAACAAAAATTAAATTCTTTAGCATTTTATATTTTTTTCGAAATTTTTTGTCGAACATTTTATTTTTCGTCGAAAAAAAATGCTAAAGTATTTTATTTTTTTTCGTACGACAATTTGAAAATCACGCGGTGTACAAATACCTTTTTTACCCACTGTATATATATATATATATATATATATATATATATATATATATATATATATATATATATATATATATATATATATATATATTCAGGGTGACTCACGACTATTAGGGTTCCCTTATTGAGTATGTATAGTGTATCATTGCGAGTAAAACCCTTTTTTTTTAAATGTCGTGCGACAAAAATTGGCTGAGTAAACAATGGCACAATAATTGTTCACGCGCGATTTTTTTTTTCCTCCAAGTATTAAGTAATAAACGAAAATCATTGAATATCGATTTTCAAAGCAAGTCTCCGTGTTCATTATTTTTAACCAGAAGAAAAAAATTAAGAAAAAAAAATTCACTGTCTGAAGGTAAAAATTCACTGTCTGAAAAGGATTCGAACCCGCGTTAGATCGGGCTTGCACGTTCCCCGCGTCAGCAACTATCCGTGCAGAAATGTGTTGGGGAGTCCCCAGATCCTATCACATCCCTATCGGGATTTGATAGAGATGCTGCACGTAGAGAATCCACATTGAAATCCAAGTGGATTCCGCGCTATTTCCCGATTTACGTCGTTTGAAAATTTTTTATTTGAAATTCTCAACGGGGATTTGTTAAAACTCAAAAAAAAAAATATCCTCTCGTGATCCCGTGCACAAATTTCTTAGGGAGTCCCAAGATGCACCCACACGTCTAGAAGGATTTGTTAGGGACACCGCACATACGGAGTCCTCATTGGGATCGATTTGGATTCTGCACTGTTACCCGATGAACGAGGTTTGAGAATTCTTACCACGTTTGAATCGAAAATATGTGAAAAGCCACGAGAAAAAACTTGGCATGTTGAAACATAACCTGCACGCTTCGTGAGCGTATACGTGTGCGGTGATATTATGTCGAAGTGCAGTAAATTAAATAACCAACGATAATTAAAGTGCATTTACAGTGATGCGATTCAAATAGATTTTAAAGATGTACTATTTAAAGCAATTTATACTTTTTTAACATAAGATTTATTCTTTTTTTAAATTCACTCATTTTGTAGATCTATATATGTTCTTCGGAAAATTCAACGTACAGAATGCGATGGGATCCATTAAGGGGCGAGTCCACTTTGAAAATTTCAAAAAATCGATTTTTTTAACTGTTTTCGAAAGTACATACATTCAGAAATATTGTGTCAACATTTTATGAAAATCCGAGCTCACTAAGTATTTTTTTTTTACCTGAACGTCAGGACCTCATTTCGTCTACCTGAGCGTATAGCGCGCTCGACCGACCCATCGGCCACAAACATCCTCCTGCTCTTTCTGAGGAAGTACAGGAAGTTTTAAAACCTATTTACGCGGATCTCACCAAAACAGAACTGCTCGAAAGGTGTTTAGGTGGCCATACGCAAAACAATAATGAAAGTTTTAACAACTGCGTATGGAATATGGCACCTAAACACATGTTCAACGGCAAAAAAATCGTAGACATTGCCTGCAAAGTTTCCGCGTGTGTCTTTAATGAAGGATTACGTCCAGTGCTTAAAATAATGGAAATAATGGGCGTCAAACTCGGCCCGATCGCCATCGGATTCGCCGACAATCGCGATGACGAGCGTGTTTGCTCTGCAAACCGCCGCAGTTCTGAGTGCTCAAAAGAGACCAGAACCAAACGAAAGCAAGCAAGACTTGAAGAAATCGACGATGATGAACAATCCGAAGGGATTTTGTACGGTGCAGGAATTGCCGATTGAGTTTAGGTAAGAGTTTTTCATAGTATAAACTTCAAACGCGTTTTTCTCGAAACAACGTTTTCAAAATCTAGCTCCATCGTATCTCTAAAACTAATAAACCGATTCTCTTGAAAGTTGAACCACATATTGTAAACATGATTCGCAACAAGATGACCCTCGATGGTTTTAAAATTTTTATTTTTACTCTTTTTTTTTTGCGAAAAACTGCGAAAAAACGCGTTTTTTTTACTTTTTTCGTTTTTCATCTGCCATTTTTTTATTTTTTGATAAAACTATATCCGAGGGTCATTTTGTAGCTGGTGTCATAGTGAATCTAATGGACTTTGATTTTTTGTTTCAGACAAGCCGTTGCCGAGTTGTGATGGAGCTACCTAGCCCACCTATTTTTGAGGCGTTACGTTAAACTATAGTTTTTGTACTTAAAAATGAATAAAAATTAATTAAAATTTTTTTTTAAATGTATTTCAAGACTTTATTTATCAAGCCCAACAACTTTTATATTCATATCTTTTAGAAAAACCTCAAAAAAAAATCGCGAAAATAGCCTTTTTTTCGTGGCTCCAAAGTGGACTGGCCCCTTAAGAATCGTATCGGATTCTTTCAGATAACGTGGCATAATAATTGGATCCCTACGACAATTTCTGGATAATGTGTCATTGATTACTAGGACACACCAACCAGTAAATGGACTAAAGCTCATGTACATTTAAAATATGTAAAGAATATGAATTGTTGATAAAAACTCGAATCACTCGATCACTATAATTTTGAAAAAAAATCACAGGTGTCGTTAAAACCAACTTCTCAGTTTAATATCGAATTTTGAGGCCACATAGAATCTTTCTAGTTTCTTATACTTACGCATCGTGCAACTTAGTTATGATGCGACTGTGCACAATAGGTGTTCTGAAGACGAAAACAAAAGTTTTTATCAGTTTTGAGGGTACGTATTACTTTTAATATTTAAGATAGAATCAATATTTGATTTTTGGCAGAAATGTTTCATATATTCGTGATAATAGGTTAGAATTAGTCGTGTTTATTCACGGGTGCTGTTTTCTAACCTCTTTTCAGTGAATGGACATATAGACTCTGTTCTGATAATTCTCAAAGCAGAGTAAAAAATTGAGCTCATCTGCTGAAAATTGGAAAATTAATTCCTATTAGGAATTGATATTTCATAAAATGTTGTCATGTAATCATTTCGGTCATTTTTTAAAATTTTGACAAAATTTCATTTTCTGTTTCTCTGCCGAAACGAATTGTGGTAGTTTTCAAAGAATATCACGTTAAGATGCAGAAAAGCTTTGTGTATTTTCGAAGAAATCGTAATACCAAATACAATAATCATGTGTATGAGAATATTATAATTTTTGTGCAACACAGTGAGCTCCAAATCCAGCATTTAATAAAAATGAACAATAAATCGTTATCCTTTACAGCATTCATCTACACTACACGTTCATTTATTGGTGGTCGAGTGCCGATTTACTGGTAATTTTGTCCATTCACTGGCGATTGCGTTACTCATTTATCCATTCCTTCAATATTATTTGCTGCAATTGATTCGAATGTTTTCTTCTACTATGAGAATAATATCTTTTGTTAGCTATATCAATTAGAAAGTTTGTTTTGATAATATTTTCATTTTCCAGTCCATCTGAATCCTATAGGGTCGTTATTCGTCCATTCACTGGTCGGTTTACCCTACTTGGACTCTGAACGCGAATATCTCGGGAAATTTTTGTCGTGCGATATTTGAAAAAAGGGTGATGCTCGCAATGGTTAACTCTATATGCTCACAAAGACAACCCTGGTCGTTGTGGATCACCCCGTATATACATAAGCTTGTGGTTAGAAGTCCGATCGTGCGGTATCCAAAATGGCCCCCTTATCCAATTCACCCCTTTCGCACACGCAACGTCCCACACATATCGCGCTAACTAAACTGGGCAGGGGTACATTTGACCACATCAATATGTAATTATCAAGCCATCGTCGCATTCCAACGTTATCTTACGATTAACTGTTCTCACTGACGCTTGGCTTCTCAATAGAGAATTCGTCGCGTTCCCAGTCGTATCTTTGTATTGGCGGAGCCTTCAATAATTGCTTGCCAAGTGAAATGCCATTTGTTAAGAATATCATACTCACGCTTTTGAAATGTTCTTCCCAAACATCCAATTGGTACATTCGAGTAAAAAAAGAGCACCTAAACGATTTTCTTTTACACATCACTTACCTCGAATGCAAAGCTTTTTCCTCTGACTTAGCTTTTAGTTTTTATTTTTTTCCCTTAAGTACAACTCTTTCATTTTAATCGACTTTTCACGATTTCGAAAAAAACAATCTTCAATTCGTGACGATTTTTGTGCGGGGTTTTACCGAAATGCAAAATCGCTCGAGCTGTGAGTGCAGATCGATCTTGGAATGCGAATAAAGAAATGCAGGGATGGAAAAAAGCACTCTGCTCTCCAAGTTCGTGTTCTTTAGGTATACAGCATACGATGGCGTACCTATTGTTTCGATCGCCATCCTATATGTATATATATATAAATATATATATATATATATTCTCGTATAGTCGCAAACCCTTCTCACGTCGAGGAAAAGGAAAAACGTTTCACTCCTGTAAATTATTCTCAGCAGTCCTGTATATATATATATATATATATGTGTGTGTGTGTGTGTGTGTGTGTGGAACAATAAATTCGTCGTGCTCGGAGATCCAACTCTACGTACTTCGATAGGTATATCTGTTGCCCATTCGCAAAAACAAATGACAAACGTGTGACAATTCCTACCCCGATACGGTTGCACCGTTTTTTGTTGCTGATTTTTTTTTACTCATGTTTTGTCTCTTTCATTGTGTTGTAAGCCCACGATAAACTTCCTCCGATGTCTTGCATCGATCTTGCGAGGAGGATCACGGACGACACTTTTTTTTCGATATTTTTTTCCCGAGGTTTTCCCGGCTTTCTCGCGCCCTTCGATAAACTGCGCTGCAGAGGGCCCGGACGAAATTCAATTTGGGATTCACGCGTAGGTCGTTATCTGCAACACAAATGGCACATTTGTTAGTGAAGTCAGTCAAAATAACGAAGTGTAAAAATGATTATTTTTCAGAAAAAAATTTGTTGTCGATTTGTAGTAGGCGATGTTTGGGTTTGTTTGGGTTTATCGTGCAGCGTCGAGTTTTTTAGGTCTTTTAAAATGCGAGGAAAACCTACAAGTTTTATGAGGTGGGAGGATTTTTGGGAAACGAGGAATTTAATTCATTGAGGTGACGATGATAAGAACAAGTGGGCGGGTGTGTGTATGGGGCGGAAGGAGGGAAGGTGAATAAAAAGAACAATATTGGGAGTACAAATAAGTCTCCGCTTTTTGATAAAAGACGGCCCCACCAGGAGGTTATGATTGAAATTGTCAGATGTGAAACGTGATATGGTAAGGTTGGACATCTGGTAAGATCATAACATTGAAATATAAGCGATTTTGTATCAGCATCACATAATTTTTTTCGTGCGAAAATGTCGAGTTTTGGGCCGAATAAGCGTCATTTGCGGGAACTTTTGATTTACTTCTTTAATTTGAAGAAATCTGCAGCTGAGGCGCATCGATTGCTTGTAGAAGCATATGGTGAGGCTGCTTTAAGTAAGAGAAGTTGTCGTAAGTGGTTTCAAAAGTTTAAGAACGGTGAGTTTGACGTCGAAGCCAAAGAACGTAGCGGAAGGCCGAAAGTGTACGAAGACGCGGAATTGGAAGCATTATTGGAGGGGGATTCGTGCCAAACGCAAGAAGAACTTGCACTTACATTAGGAGTGACTCAACAAGCAATTACACATCGTTTGAAATCGTTGGGAATGATTGAAAAGCAAGGAAATTGAGTTCCATATGAATTGAAGCCGAGAAACGTTGAACGCCGGTTTGCACACGTGAAATGCTGCTTGCCAGGCATAAGCGAAAGGGTTTTTTGCATCGTATAGTCACTGGTGATGAAAAATGGATCCACTACGATAAGCCAAAGAAAAGGAAATCATGGGGACCACCTGGCCATGCTTCAACATCGACAGCCAAGCCGAATATTCATGGAAAAAACTCATGTTGTGTATTTGGTGGGATCAGCTTGGTGTCGTGTATTATGAGTTGCTCAAACCGAACGAAACCATTACTGGGTCTCTCTACCGAACACAATTGATGAAACTGAGCCGAGCACTCAAGGAAAAACGCGCTCACTACTACTCCAGACACGAGAAAATTATTCTCCTGCATGATGTGAATCCTCGTCCACATGTTGCGGCGCCGGTCAAAACCTACTTGGAAACACTCAATTAGGAAGTTTTACCCCATCCGCCCTATTCACCAGACGTTGCTCCCTCTGACTATCATTTATTTCGATCGATGACGAACGGCCTGTCTGAGCAGCACTTCACATCATATGAAGATACCAAAAATTGGGTCGATTTGTGGATAGCCTCAAAAGATGAAGCGTTGTTCCGACGCGGTATCCATATGCTGCCAGAAAGATGGCAAAAAGTAGTGGCTAGCGATGGACAATACTTTGAATAAAACATAAAGTACCGTTCTTTCACAATAAATGCCCAATCGTTGAAAAAAAAACGGCCGATACTTATTTGTACTCCCAACAATATACGTGTCGTCGTTACGAATATATATTATTATTATTCATTTCCTCAGTTCCAACGTATATCCTTCCAGGTTTTCACCTATCACCCTTGTTAATTTAGGCCTTTCCTATATCACTCCCTACCCATACTTAGCTAATCTAACCCAACTTCCGTTGCGTCTATAGCCGTCTTACGGAGGTGGCTCAAGATCTTTGCGAGGCGGGCGGTAAGGGCCAGACACATATGCTCAAACACGGGCACCTGTTACGGCTACCAACTACGAAAAATCAAATTTTCGGTTATGTAAAATAAACAAATTTCAGCTAATAAATATGTGCAATGCATAGAGTTGAATGTTTTTAAATGTTATTAGTCGTTTTTGTTTAATTACATCGCGAATACTTTATTGACAAAGTTGAAATGTGGTAACACTGAGCTCAGATACGAACGCCACAGCGTGAGCGCTTAGCTGTCAAACATCATTCGCGAATTCAGTTGTCCTGTTCGCCGTACATGTAAAGATAACATGTACATGTAAAGACATGATAAGATAAGAAGGAAAAATCGAAAGTGAAAAACAGCACAACCGTCGGTTAAAGCAAGTAGAAAATGGAAAGCAGCGAAAAAAGTAGATGAGCCGGAAAATGAATGCGCAGTCAAGGAACGACGCATAATTGATTTGAAGGTTATGTCGAAACACATGCACTGCAGCTTCTGTGAACAGGAATTATGGATGAAAAATATTAAACACGAAGAAAAACATGGCTTGGCCTCAATATTTTTTATACTTTGCCAAATATTCATTAAGTTTGTTCGATTGGTAGTAAACGAATTTTAATTATCATCTTTTTTGCGAACATTTGGTGTCCCGTTACTCTTTCATGTAATTATGTGGAAGAAAAATCACTATAATAATAAAAAATATTTAAATTCTCTTTATGTAACCGCGGCAGTAAATTTATAACGAGCAAACAATAGTTTGTGCGTTTTTAATTGTGGCGCCTATTCAAAATGGCCGACTTAACAGCAATGTTGCCACGTGTCGTAGCGCGCTTCATTGTTTTACTTTATTGTTGAAAATCATATCAATGTCTATTTGTATTCAATTCTGACCATTTTCATTATGTTGCGAGAGTTTTATCAGAGTTATCGTATATCATTTGATATGTCGCCTGTGTATAAGAACCTAACTTCAATAATTAATCGCTCAACAATCATGGAGACGATTTTTTTTCCGAGCTTGGGTAACTACAATCTGTCCGGTGAGGGGAAATTCAATAGTTTGGTTGTCATTTAGGTGGTTTTGCTCATAGTGGATAGAATATCCAGTGACATTCCTTCTAGCGTTCATGGGAGATTTTCACGGTTTGTGAGGTCAAGAGGCTTAACACGTTTGAGTCTTTTTTTTCACCACAGCGATCTAGTAATCCACGAGCTAGTGTGTTGGAATGATTCCGGAGCCTTTCCACGTATAGTTTGCCAAATTCTTGGATATCTTTTTTTTCATAGATGTTACTCGTAGATCTCGTTGTCTATCGTTTTGTTATTGACGTACCAAGGAGCATTAGCAATTGTTCTTAGAGCTTCAGATTGGAATCTCTGAAGTATATCGACATTGGATTTGCTGATATTCCTCATAATTGGATACCATAAGTCCGCACTGGTTTGAGTGCCACTTTGTTTAAGAGTATTTTGTTTTCCATAAATAGCCGTCAGTTGTTTCCAATCAGCCAATATAGTTTTTTGAGTTTTAGATCGACCTGTTTTCTTTTAGTTTTTATATGTTTGTTCCAGGTTTAACGTCTATCTAGGTAGAGGAAGGTGGGGCTCAGTGTGTCACTTTTTTCTATCGAATTTTCACTCTTACCAAAGTAGTCTGATTAGAAAAAAAGGTTATAACCGATTTTATAGACTCTTATATTTTCCTAACATAGATAACAGATACATACCAATAATTTCACAACGGGTATTATTTGCTAATAACATTGGGAGTCGACTCATTGTGCTCAACAACTTGATGACACATTGTGCTCCACACATTTGCCCCATAATATTTGACGTTTTCCCGGCAAGCGGAATTTTGTTTTCAAGGCACAAATTAATTTTGTACTTTTAATAATTCTTTGTGGGCTGCTATTGACTTTCTTTTAGGCCAGCCGAAACTTAATATCAATCACGGACCAACCCAAAAAATTTCGGATTTTGCAAGCTACAAAACTCCGAGAAATCGCATGTGGTTGACAGTTGCTCGTGACACATTGCGCTTCTTCGGAGCGTCGTCACTTCTTTGTTTCCTCATTGGGAGTGGACTCATTTTGTTCCACCACTCGGTGACACATTGTACCCCACTAGTAAAATATTTAATTATTGATGAAAATAACTATTGATTAAACTACGTATGAAAATACACAAGTCACTGAGTGCATCATGAATAATAAAACTATCGATTAGGACCGGAAACCGGAGCCGCTGCAGAAAGTGTCGTTATATTTTACGTTTTCCCGGTGAGCGAAATATTTTTTTTTCCAGCCTCAAATCAATTTTTAATTTTCAATAATCGTTTGTGAGCTGTTATTGACTTTCTTTTAGGCTTGACGAAACCTAATATAAATCGTGGTCCAATACATAACATTTCGGAATTTACGAGCTACAAGCCTCCGAGAAACCGCATGTTGTTCACTGTGCCCCACTCTGCCCTACATCCCTTGAATATTTGACTGCATTTGATGTAGGTTGGGGTTGGTTATTTAAAAAAAAACTGTTAGGCATTCTTCTCTTCGCAGCGCGAATGTGATGTGCATTGATTTGCTTTCGCTCGCTGTTATTCTCCATTTTCTTAACCACTTTTCGACTTGTGTCAGTGCTCCTTGGAGTAGATGAGACGCCAAAGTAGCGTTTTCGTGCATGGCTGTTATTGCTGTGCCGTCTGCATATGTTGCGATTGTAACGTTGTCTATCGGTGGTAAGTCTGCAGTAGGGGAGGGAGGGGCATGTTGAGCAGTCGCGTAAGTTGGGCAATCGAAATATCTGGAAAACTAAGTACCACACGCGGGTACATCAAATGGCGGAAAGAGAGGTATGGAACACATCACGCCATCGCCCGTTGCCATGCGGCGCACGAGCGACAGTAATACGGGACGGTTCATTATTTTTGCACCCAAAAGTAAAAAAAAACGTGATTGAAAGATTTCTTCTACCATTGTGTGAGAAAAAATGTTCCCAAGTTCATTGCAATTAATGTTAAAGTTTCAAAACGTAACTAATTAACAAGCAACTGTTGGTTTATTACTGCATTGTAACAAATCAAGTTGCATACGTCTGATTTTTTAAATGCAATTCTTACTTTGCCCAACTTACCCCATACTCATGCTCAACTTACCCCACTATCGGGGCAGGTTGAGCAAATATGGCCTTAGTCATTTGAGAGCGATTATCTGTGAAACAATAAGGATAACAGGAATTTCATCTACAGACTTTTTTTCCCCAGATAAATTTCTTCTTGACCAAAAAAGGTTTCATTTTTATATGGCAGACTGTTAAGGAATCACAGGGCAATAATTCCAAACTTGCTCAACATGCCCCTCCCTACCCTATATAGCGTGTTATGCAGACGATTGACTTGAAATTTTGCACGCAGTCGTAACACCTGTTCGCAAATATTCTCAATAAATTTTAGCATATTCTTAAAATTACGCGATAGCTGAGCAACACTCTTAAGCTAAACTGTACCGCATTTGTCGTAGGCGCGGGTAAACTGTGGGAAACCCGTACCGTCATAGACGGCCCCATATTCTTCCGATTCTCTGGTGCACAGATGTGTTACTCAAGTATCTACACCAAGGTCTCAGAAGTATTGGGCTTCCGTTGACTGGTTTATGCACCAGCTGTTGCACGGCTAAGCGGTCACTGCTCAAACTCAAAGAACCGCCGGAGCCATACCTCGACCGTTCATCCACTAGTGTCGGTTGCATAACAAATCTATTATTTTCGAATAGCAACAGAAAGAAAAGAACTGAACGTACAGCCGCAGAGAAATAAATTTGATTTGCTAGGCTGGCTTTGCTATAGCGATGACACATAAATTGACTGTGCGATTGGTCCGTGAGCAAGCCGAAACAGCTGCAGCAATAATATTGCTTGCAGAAATGCTGTAGCGACAATTTTGGTTTCCAAATTATTCTAGCGGCGCGCTTTTGGTTTGTTGGCCATTATTCTACATCGCGCCGGTATGCTAATTGCGGTTACGCACTACCTTTCGTGCAATCATTTCGATATGGGCACCGGTGAGGAGGAGGGGGGGGGGGGGGGGGTGCATAGATTTGCAGCGAATACACGCCGATGGTATATAGGAAGAATATACAGTCATAGCCAAAATCTGGATTCCATTATATTTCTCGACTATCATGGCGAGATTATATTATGAAGAAAAAAACACATTCAGATGTTTTCAATATTAGCAATTACGCTGCTTTAGTAAAAGAATACCATGTGACAAGCAAATAATTAAACCTCCGGCTTTTGCCCGTGGTTTCACTCGCGTTTAACTAAGTTTTGTGAAAAGGTGTAAGTCGTATCTCAAAATTTATTCGCTCGTTCGAAATTTCGGGCAGAATATTTCTTTGGACATTTTCTTTCGCATGACCCGATAATTGTTTGATATCTTTATCTGTTTGTTAATAAGAAATGATGAAAGAGGTTTTTTTTGGTCGAAAAACAATCTTTTCTACAGCTTGTCATTTTCGTATTTAAAAAAAATCAAGGAAGTATCCGGTCATACAAAAGTTTTATTATTATACTAAAAGTACATTTTTTATTTTTCATTTCAGACGACCCTAGTTGCTCGAACCAGCTACACCGATTGGCCATGCAGAAATGACGGTACGTTCTTTAAATAATAATAGCTTCATTGTTCATCAATATATACCAATAAAAAATCTCAAATTTGGCAAGACTATGTATTAATCGTGTTTAATATCCCGACCTCGTAATCCCTGTACTCTCATCAGATAAAAAATATTGAAAATCGACCTGCTTTTTTTTTCTCCCCTTGGTTTATGCAGACTTAATACATTGCAATGCTACCAGCTTGATTTCAGCCCGAAATAAACGAAATTACAGACACTAAAATTGCATAATATTGATAAAATTTAATTCGAAAACATTCAGGGTTGAAAAAACTCAATGTGAAAAGCCAAAAACCAACAAAATTCGCGATGTGGTGGATCCGTTTGATTGCAGTTAATTGAAATTAATTAACAAAATAATTATAAGATAATCGAGCACACACTCGGACATTATCAATGTCATATTTTCCTGAATGTTTTCGGGTCATGACGGTCAGCGTTATAATTATCACCGAATTAACGCACACGACCATTTACAGTATTTCGTTCAAACGTGTACGAGCGAATGCTATGGGATCTCCTTTTTCACCCGTTGATTAGGTATTTAAACATATTAATTAGCAATGAATATTTCCACAGGCCACCCACTCTCGAATTGGCTGCACAGATCGTAAAACGCATATGAGCAAGAATAATTGTGGATCTTTATGGTTGCAGCATGGATTGTGAAATCGTGTGACGTTCATTTAATAAACTACACTCACCCTCCCCCTCCCCGTACTTTCTTTCCTCCTCTCTGTTCCCGTCTTTTTCCGGCGAATCCAATAATTTCGTGAAACGAGAAATAATGAAGACTATTTTCCGGTCTCGTTGCATCAGCTGTGGGAATATAGAGGAAAAAAATTCACGAACGATATTGAAGGCAGGATGGAAACGGGCAGAGGGAGAAAAGAGTCAATTCGTTATTCTCGACAAGCTATTCTGCGTTTCTCGTTCTCTTTTTCTCCACCCCTTCATCTCTCTGCTTGATTTGATAAATCAATAAATGCCGGAACGTTTGATTAAATTCGCCAATTTTCATTCAAGCCATACCGACATGTGAGGCTCGTACGAATTCACGCGTTTATTTACGTAATATAGGGGCGGGCGGGGGAGGGATTCGGTATCTGTTGAATTTTTTAAGTACTCGCGTGAAAGCGTGAACAAAAAAAGAATACTCGTACAAGAATCAATTCCGCTCGAATTGTCAGATAAAATATAAATGCGGAGTGTCCTCGATAAATGTGGTGAGGGGAATTTTTGTTATGGTGAGGGGAATTTTTGCAGAGCCAATTCGTTCGCCCATTCTGGCACGAAGCCAGCATCGCGAACAAATAATTTCCTATTTTCAATGACATTATATTCTTTAATGCCCCCATAACCATCGACCTTTGGGGATATCGATTAAATGTTTTTTCATTGACATTGTTACCATTATTCGACACGATTCTATTGTACTTTTTTTCCACGATTAAGTCCACGCCAATTTTTTCATTACCCGAGGAAAGTGTTGAGGGCAGCGCAATTTTTATGTCATTTTGATGGCAGTGTTGATGTACTCTACCTTCTTCGTCACAATTATCGTACAATTGCAAATTGTGAGATTCTTTCCCGAAAATTGTAAATTGTAAGATTGTTTCCAAGTTCACGACAATTTTAAAATTGTACAGGAAATCTGTTGAATGCAGCGCAATCTTGATGTCATGGTAGGTCCTCTACCTTTTTCGACATAAGTAACGTAAAATTGTAAATTGTAAGATTTTTTTCCAGTATTTTACTCAATGGTTCACAACTATTTAAATTTTTTACAAGAAAGCTGACAAATTCAGGGCAATTTTAATGTCATAGTCGGTCAGCTGCCTCTCTCTCTCTCTCTCTCTCTCTCTCTCTCTCTCTTTGTCGCTCTTCACAAGTAGCCTAAGATTGTAAATTGCCAGATTCTTTCACGAAAATGGTAAATTGTAAAATTCTTTCCCAGTCTATTCCTCAATGGTTCATGACATTTATTAAATTTTACAGGAAATCCGTTGGATGCACATGGTAAGCCATCTTTTTCTTTACAAGTATCGTGAAATACTAAAGTGTAAGATTTTTTTAAAGGTTTTTTCTCAATGGTTCACGACCATTTTTTAATTTTACAAAAAAACTGTCGAATTCAGGGTAATTCTAATGGCATAGAGGTCCTCTGCCTCTCGCTCTTCACAAGTAGCCTAAGATTGTACATTGTAAGATTCTTTTCTGAAAACTGTAAATTGTAAGATTCTTTCCCAGTCTTTTCCTCACTGGTTCACGAAATTTTTTAAATTTTATAGGAAATCTGGTGAATACAGCGCAATGTTAATGCCATGGTAAGCCCTCTACCTTTTTCTTCACAAGTATCGTGAAATTCTAAATTGTAACATTTTTTTGAAGTTTATTTTCCTCAATGGTTCACAAATATTTTAAAACTTAACAAGAACGCTGTTGAATTCAGGGCAATTTTAATGTTATGGTCGGTCACCTGCCTCTCTCTCTCGCTCTTCACAAGTAGCCTAAGATTGTAAATTGCAAGATTCTTTCCCGAAAATGGTAAATTGTAAAATTCTTTCCCAGTCTTTTCCTCAATGGTTCATGACATTTTTAAATTTTAAAGGAAATCCGTTGGATGCAGCGCAATTTTAATGTCATGGTAAGCCATCTTTTTCTTTACAAGTATCTTGAAATTCCAAATTGTATGATTTTTTAAAAGTTTTTTTCGTCAATGGTTCACGACCATTTTTAAATTTTACAAAAAAACTGTCGAATTCAGGGTAATTTTAATGTCATAGAGGTCCTCTGCCTCTGGCTCTTCACAAGTAGCCTAAGATTGTACATTGTAAGATTCTTTTCTGAAAACTGTAAATTGTAAGATTCTTTCCCAGTCTTTTCCTCACTGGTTCACGATATTTTTAAAATTTTATAGGAAATCTCGTGAATACAGCGCAATGTTAATGCCATGGTAAGCCCTCTACCTTTTTCTTCACAAGTATTGTGAAATTCTAAATTGTAAGATTTTTTAAAAGTTTTTTCCTCAATGGATCCCGACCATTTTTAATTTTGACAATAAAACTTTCGAATTCAGCGCAATTCCAATATCATGGTAGGTCCTCTGCCTCTCTCTCTCTCTCTCTTCAAAAGTATCCTAAAATTGTAAATTGTAAGATTCTTTCCGGAAAATTGTAAATTGTAATATTCATTCCCGAAAATTGTAAATCGTGAGCTTCTTTCCTGAAAATTGTAAATTGTACAATTTTTTCCCAGTTTTTTTTCTCAATGCTTCACGACAAATGTTTAATTTTACAGGAAATCTGTTGATTACAGCGCACTTTTAATGGTCATGGTAAGTTCTCTACCTTTTTATTCACAAGTATTGTAAAATTGTAAATTGTTAGATTCTTCTCCAGTTTTTCCGCAATGGTTTCCTTCAATGGTTCACGACAATTTTTAAATGTTAGAGAAAAAACTGTTACCTGCAGCGCAATTTTAATGTCACAGTTGGTCCTTTACCATTTTCTTCACAAGTATCGTAAAATTGTAAATTTTAAGATTCTTTTCCCGTATTTTTCATAATGGGTTTCGTTCGTAAGGGGAATAATACCGAATGACATATTACAATACTATTTTCCGTATACGATAATAAATCCGTTATACAGTATGGGGTTATTAATGTGCGCTATGGGAGAAGAGCGCAAAGCCTAGCATTGAAAGCTCGCGCTCATTCGTGCGAGTCTCGCACGATGTGGTCGCGATTTACCGTCGCGCGATTTCAATTACCCTTCTCGTTCGCGCGCTACTCCCGTGCGGGAGGGTTGACGGGGTAGGTTGAGGGTTTCCGCGGCACCGACCAACCGTGAAAGTTCTATCGTTGCATCTAGCAATAGCTATTCATCCATCCCTTCCCTCTCTCCTCCCCCATCTCACTCTATCCCTGTCCCTATTGTTGAGTTTGGCAAGAGTTTTTACCGAGCATTTTTCTCCTCTTCGCGCACATACAAACACTCACATAAAACTCTTTAGAAGATCCAGTCGCATTGATAATTTTTCCATTTTCGCTTAATCCGATTGAATCTTTTTTCCGATCGTTGCGGATGCAGCCATTTTCGACTTCTCCGAATAGCCGGTACAAAATTTAAAGAATCGATACACTATATACGTTGTATTCGATTTAATTGACAATATCAAAATCGATTTTCTCCACTGATTATTTGAGGATGCTGATATTTCGATTTTTTTTCGAATTATCGACGAATCATCGTAATCAGATTTGTAGCAAATTGTTTGGGTTGATTGGCATAGAGTCTTAATAATCTTGAGTTTACATTAAATACATCACTTGAGTAATTAAATATTTGCAGTAATTTTAAATAATGTGTGTGAGGGGCCTGTTGAGCAAGATAGGAATTATCGCCCTATAATTCCTTAACAGTTTGCCGTATAAAAATGAAACCTACTTTGGTCAATAAGAAATTTGTCTGGGAAAAAAAATGTTGTATACGAAATTCCTGTTATCCTTATTGTTTCACAGATAATCGCTCTCAAATGACTAAGGTCAGATTTGCTCAACCTGCCCCGATAGTGGGTTAAGTTGAGCATGAGTATGAGGTAGGTTGAGCAAAGTAAGAATGGCATAAAAAATCAGACGTATGCAACATGATTTGGTACAATGCAGTAATAAACCAATAGTTGCTTGTTAATTAGTTAGGGTTTGAAACATTAACATTAATTGCAATGAACTTTGAAATATTTTTTCTCATACAATGGTAGAAGAAAATCTTTCGATCACGTTTTTTTTTACTTTTGGGTGCAAAAATAATGAAACCCCTCGTGTTACCGATGAAAAATGGGTCATATACGAGAACAACAGCTGAAAGAGATCGTGGTCCAATCGCGGTGAGCGGGCCCAAACGATCGCCAAGCCCGGATTAACGGCCAAGAAGGTCTTGCTGTGTGTTTGGTGGGATTGAAAGGGAATCATCCACTATGAGTGGCTCCCATCGGGCCAAACACTCAATTCGGACCTCTACTGTCAACAACTGATCAGATTCAAGCAGGCGATCGACCAGAAGCGGCCAGAATTGGCCAATAGGATGGGTGTTGTGTTCCATCAAGACAACGCCAGGTCGCACACATCTTTAACGACGCGCCATAAGCTCCGAGAGCTTGGATGGGAGGTTCTATCGCATCCGCCGTATAGTCCAGACCTGGCACTAAGCGATTATCAGCTTTTCAAGCATTTGCAAAATGTTCTTGATGGTGCAAAACTAGCCTCAAGAGAGGCTTGTGAAAATGAGCTGGTCAAGTTTTTTTACCAATAGGGACGAGGACTTCTTCAATCGCGGAATTATGAAATTGCCTTCAAAATGGACAAAAGTTATCGAACAAAACGGCGCATATTTGATCTAAATCGGATAATCCTATTTTAATTTCATCGTCGAAATAAAGCGAAAAAACGCTCAGAACTTTTTACTTCATCTAATATATCGCATCGGGTCATATTGTTACTAATTGTATGTCAAAGCATCATCACGTGGCTTTAGTTTTCAGTATGTGTTATTTTGCCCATGTGTAAAAGACATTATTTTTTTGAGCCTCGCATGTCTCGAATTTTGTGCAAACAAAACGCAATTTGTGGGAAGCTTTGCTTTTTTGCTTACATTTGGAGAAAAGTACTGCTGAAAGCCAACGAATGCTGTCGGAAGCTTATGGTGATTATGCTCCATCGATTTCAACATATGATTACTGGTTTGAACGCTATAAAAAAGGTGATTTCGACACGAAAGATAAGGAGCGTTCAGGCCAGCTGAAAAAGTTTGAAGATGAGGAAGTGGAAGCTTTACTCGATGAAGACCCGAGTCAAACGCAAGAAGAACTTGCAGAACCATTAAATCTTGATCAACATCAAATGTTATCAACAACAATTGATGCAATTGAGCCGAGCATTGTAGCAAAAATGGCCGAATCATGCGAAGAGACACGACAAAGTGATTTTCCAGCACGACAACGCTCGGGCTCATGTTGCGAAACCGGTCAAGGAAACGTTAGAAGCGCTGAACTGGGATGTCTTATCACACTCGTCTTATTCTCCAGATATAGCTCCTTCCGATTACCACCTATTTCGATCGATGGCTCATGGTTTGTCTGAGCAGCGCCATTCTTATGAGGATATTAAAATAATGGGTTGATTCGTGGATAGCTTCTAAAGATGTGTCATTGTTTCCACGTGGAATCCACCTATTGTCAGAAAAGTGGATTCCACGTCGAATACAGTAGAGCGTCGATTATCCGACCGTCAGTTATCAGAAACGTCAATTATCCGAATGGCGATTTGGTTTGTCCGAAACGTCAATTATCCGAATGGCGATTTGGGTTATCCAAAATATCAATTATCTAAACAATAATTCTGTTCATCTGAATTCTCAGTTAGTCCAACGATTACACCCTATATATTATGGGAATGGAGTAGTACAAAACGCAACCTGAATGTTGTTCAATGCAACTTCTTCTTCTAAAACAATTGCAATATTTGGCAGCAAAGAAACGAGCTTCCCTTGTGAAGCAGAAGAAAAACCTCGACTTTTTCAAAAATAAATAGATAATAACTCAAAGATCTACGAATGTTGATTATTTTTTAATACATATTTAACTTCAATCTATATCATTAAATGATACAATGGTTATTGGCACTTCACCAAAAATGTGCTTGTATTATTAACATATTAGATGAAGTAAAAAGTTCTGAGCGTTTTTTCGCTTTATTTCGACGATGAAATTAACATAGTTAGGATTATCCGATTTAGATTAAATATGCGCCGTTTTTTTCGATAACTTTTGTAAATTTTGAAGGCAATTTCATAATTCGGCGATTGAAGAAGTCCTCGTCCCTATTGGTAAGAAACTTGACCAGCCCATTTTCACAAGCCTCTCGTGAGGCCAGTTTTGTACCATCAAGGAAATTTTACAAATACTTGAAAAGGTGATAATCGCTTGGTGCCAGGTCTGGACTGTATGATGGGTGCGATAAAACCGTCCATCCAAGCTCTCGCAGCTTCTGGCGCGTCGTTAAAGATGTGTGCAGCCTGGCGTTGTCTTGATGGAACACAACACCCTTCCTATTAGCCAATTCTGGCCGCTTCTGGTCAATCGCCTACTTCAATCTGGTCAGTTGTTGACAGTAGAGGTCCGAAATGAGTGTTTGGCCCGATATGAGTAGTTCATAGTGGATGATTCCCTTCCAATCCCACCAAACACACAGCAAAACCTTCTTGGCCGTTAATCCGGGCTTGGCGATCGTTTGGGCCGGTTCACCGCGATTGGACCACGATCTTTTTCGTGGGTCCAAAAACGGGTCGATTTTATTACGTTTCAGCAAAGAATCGCAGGCATCAATTCGATCCAACAGGTTCTTTTGCCTCAATTCGTGTGGCACCCATACATCGAGCTTCTTCAAGAAGACCAGCCTTATGCAAATGGTTTCAAACGGTTTTCTGGCTAATCTTTAGTTCCTGGGCAATGGAATAAGCGCTCACATGCCGGTCCGACTCGACGATTTCCATGATTTTATCGGCATTTTCGACGATTGGCCTACCAGAGCGTGCCTCATCTTCGACGTCCATGTTACCAGAACGGAATTGTTGGAACCACCGCTTTGCTGTTGCATTCGATACTGTATTGGGTCCATAAACGGCACAAATTTTTTTGGCCGCCTGCTCCGCCTTTTCACCTTGGTCGTAGTGGTACTGATGAATGTATCGAATTTTCTCTTTTTTAACCTCCATTGTGGAACGCTGTAACACACAACTGGCTTCACCAAACACAAAACTGTCAAAGAACTTTTTTTGAAGCGTAATGTCACCTTTAAATCGCCGTATAGTATGACCCGATGCGATCTATACATCGTGAGATATGGCTTACTAAAGACATCTAGCGGAAAACGCTCAGAACTTTTTACTTCACCCAATATTAATGTTCATTGTATTTTTAAATATATATATTCTATCATATTGAAAGAATCAACGTTCTTTTTTCGCCCACGGAATATTGCTGTTCGGTTATCCGAATTTTCGATTATCCGAAAAGCGCCCGGTCCCAATTGATTCGGATAATCGACGCTCTACTGTATGGGAAAAAGTAGTGGCTAGCGATAGACGATATTTTGAATTATCAATTTGTAACCATTTTTTCACAATAAAGCGATATTTTTACGAAAAAAATCCCTTAAAATTAATGCACACTCCTAATATATCACCCTGTGATAAACCGAATTCTTTTTTTAATTCGGCAACAATGCTTGTTTAGAAAATCGGATTTCAATTCTATTATTTCCTTTTTTGTTCCATTTCAATTTACGTTGATATAGTTTTATTCCGTCGAACGTGATGCTTAAACTTTTGAAAATTGTCTCGCAAACTTTTTCAACCGTAATACTTCAATGTCCTTCCAGAGGGCTGAGCAAACTGGCTGATATGTACGTCGACATTGAGCTTGGTTTACTTTCCTACTCGTACGTCCTGTATTGCCTGCCGTGCTCATCGTAAATCTTTTCCAACAAGTACGACACAGGGACAGCATGTAAGGCTTTACATCCACTCTAACATTCGTTCCCTCGGCTTCTCTTTATACATTTATGGCTGTATACGCGCGTATAGCTAAATATTTTTATAAAAGTTTTCGGAGAACTTTCGTCAAGGAGTCTTGTGTTTTTCTGGCCAAACTGGGCTCCTCGAGTTCGCTTTGAAACTTCACTCTTCTCGAACCTTAATTAAATAAAATTGGCGGTTTAATGAAGTGTTGTACTCGCTCGTTGTACATTCGTCTTTTTAGCCTGAAATTAAGCTGGTAGCGTTGGAATACGATGCTGAGATATCTATCAATTTTTCAAAGTTTGTCTCTCTGAAGGAACGGGGCGCGAAAACCGCTGAAGTTTTTTTCCCAATCTTTAATATGTGAAAACAAACGCTTCCTCAATTTGCCTGCATTTCGTTTTGTCTGGATCCTCGATAGGTAGAGAAAATTCGATTTTCCTTTTAAAAGGACCATGGTCGTAACCTTCAGCATTTATATTGAAGCCCTTCACTAAATACTTAATGTAAAACAGCCTCATTACCCTCCATCACTACCTGACACAATTGTTTATATCGTTGTTTGGTGGTGTTAATATAAGAATGTTTTGGACGATAGAAAAAACAAGTTTTTGTAATTAAAAAAAACACGTTTTTGAAATAATATATAAGAAACGCGTTTTTCAAATCGAAATATATATATAACGTGTTTTCCATAATATCCTTGTTACACAACCCTTCATAAGACGACCCTGAAATCCATTTCCGATGAATACGCACAAAGTTTCCGAAAGGATATTTTTTAGTAGGATAAACCGACCACTGGATGGACGAATAACGACACTATAGAATTCAGACTGGACTGTAAAATGAAAATATTATCAAAACAAATATTTTTATTGTTATAGCTAACAATAGTACATTATGATACGAGGACAAAAAAACTTTTTCTAACGAGTGTGAGTTTGCAGCACGAGCTGAAGGAGTGAAAATGGGGTTTTTACGTACGCATCGCGTGCGTAAAACGTTCGTTATCGTACCGAGTGGAATAAAATATATTATTCTGATTGTAGAAAAAATATTCGAAGTAATTGCAACAAATAATATCGGAGCAATTGATTAATAAGTAGCAAAATGACTAAATCGCCAGTGAATGGACGAAATTATCAGTAAATGGACTCTCGACCACTACTAAATGGACGTATAGTATAGATGAACGCTGTAAAGAATGTCCATTTATTTTTTATTTTTATAAGATGCTATATTTGGAGATCATTGTATTCCACAAAAATGACAACATTCACTTTTAAGTATTATATTTTTTATTGTGATTTCGTAGAAAATGCACAAAGCTTTTTTTCTTCATTTTAACGTGACATTCTCATGAAACGAGCGAAGTTTGTTTCGACAGAGAAACAAAAAATTAAATTTTGTCAAAATAAAAAAAAAAAATGAAATGATTTTGTGACAACATTTAATGCAATGTACATTGTCAATTCTTGACAGTAATTGATTTTGTAATTTTCAGCAGATGAGCTAAACTTTTCATTCTAGTTTGAGAATTATCAGGACAGAGCCCATATGTCCATTCACTGGAAAGAGGTTAGAATACAGCAGCAACGAATAAACATGTCCAATTCTGACCTATTATTACAAATTTATTTTAAAATTTTGCAAAAAAATCAAAAATTTATTCTGCCTTAAACAATAAAAGTAATACTTACCCCCAAACTCATAAAAACTTTTGTTTTTGCCTTTAAAACAACTACTGTGCACATACGTATCGTAACTGAGTTGCGCGGTGTGCAAGTACCACAAACTAGAAAAATTCCGTGTGATGTCAAAATTTGTTATTAAACTAAGAAATTGGTTTTAACAATATCTGTGATCTTTGTGCTAAATTACAGTGATTCGAGTTTTTATCGACTATTCATATTCTTTATTTAAAAAAAATATATATCAGCTTTCGTCCATTTACTGGTCTGTGTATCCTAGCTTTATTATTTAAATTGCTCTCTCTCTCTCTCTCTCTCTCTCTCTCTCTCTCTCTCTCTCCTCCTCCTCTCTCTGTCTCTCTCTCTCTCTCTCTGTCATGTAGTGACACAAAAGAGCATGTTTTTTATCTCGTTTAATACTGCTGCGACACGCAAGAAAAATTGGCCTCCAGAGATGTGAAAGGGCTGAGTTTTTTTTACCGGCTAAACACGAAAATTGGGGATACGTATGCGTGATAAATAAGTATATAAGCGTGTACCGGTGCAAGTTATGTGTACGAAGCAATGAGAGACTGTGGAGTCCAGTTTAACGAGTCGGTGGCTGCGGCTCCGCACATGTTCCCAATTGTCGACCGTCAGTAGAATACACCCAATGCCTGACTACAGCCGGACTCGTACTACTTGCACACTCCCGTATGGGGCGTTCCACCGAAAACCGAGCCTGCGATCTCACCAATTTTTTTTAACGTTAAACATATTTCTTCAATTTGCATATCCTGAACGTCGATTCGTCTTGCTAGAGCTAAGAAAATAGTGAAAATGTCCGAATAATATTCTGCGAGAACACAAATAATTAATATTCTAATACGATGATAATTCTGATCAATCGTAAGGAATATTGAAGTTCTTGGAAAAATAATCACTGCTATATATTATGTCTTTTAGTCGATTTTTGTTCAGATTGATGCACATTTGAGCAGCAGAAAAAAAATTGATAAATTTTTATTAAAGAAAAATCGAAAGGTAACGGTGTATAATTTTGTATAATTGGTATATATTTTTTTATAAAAAAAAAAAATCGCACAAGAACACCGTGGAATTTGAATACGGTACTTCGGACCAGTCCACTTCTGATGGAATTGACTGTACACTTCGCGGCTTGCCACGTGTGTTTTGTGCAGTTGGGAAAAAGACACTAATCAGCTTGCAGATCAAAGCTAAATAGGATCTTCAGTCTCTGTTACCATCATTAGCACGTTCCGATGTCTTTTTTCACGCCGCTAATTGCTGTCGTCATACGTAAGTTGACAAATGCGTTGCGGTGATAGCCGCCGCGGCAAAAAAATAAAACTGGGAAGTTAACAAATTAACGACGCCGCGTTCAAATATTTTTCTTCTCAAAAGAAACTCGCCGGGTACATTCGCGTCCGTGTTTATGATTCAAGGATTAAAATAAACTAGTGACCATTGTTCAAATCGTATCTTGAATTTTAACTTTAATAATAATAGCGTAATAATATTCGTAGAGCACACTGGATAATGGAAGTCTATAAATATTTTGCAAAATAACAGTCCTAGGAAAAAATGTATTCATTAATTGACTGATTAATTTTGGATTGAGTAAACAAAGAATTATTTTCTTAATCCGCATGATAATATCCAGAGATAAAAGATTCTTGAAGTATTGTTTTTCATAGAGACGGCGAAGATTTTAAAAGCAACTTTCATTTTCGGACAAAGAACGTGAAAAATTGTTTGACGAGAGCAGTTATCAACAAATCAAGAAATTCCTGCGCATTTCTGGCGATAATTTAGTTTGAAAGAAACTGTAAGAATTTTCAGTAAATTGGACAAAATTCCTTTGAGTTTTGCTGCGCGCCAATTAAAAAATACTTCACTGAAAACCGTCTGCAAATTCGAGCGTTGCATTATTGTAAACCTGTCAGTGAAAATTTCGTGATTTAATTATCATCTTTTTGGCATCAGACCAACTGGTTTTTGTTTAATGCTGAAGTACGACTCAAACCCCAAAAAAATCGTTTTTCTCCAAGTGTCAATTCCAGTCTTACCCGTAACTCATTGTGCAACACGTCCACTGAAAATTGTATCCAACGAACGATATTTTAATCCGCTAAAAGAGCTATCGATACGGTTTCGAAGCTTTCATTGCGCGAATCCAAACGTTGACATCGAGTTTCATTTGAATTTCTCGGCGTTGCTGATACGGAGGATTCGCAAAAGAGTGCGAAGACTGGAGTTTTATTGAGGCATAAACTTGTCATCTCGACTGTGGTCCCGGCGGCATGGGAGGCTGGGTCAAATTGGTGAATAACTTATGCCTGAAGAGAATGAGATAACGATAGTGAGGGGGAACGAGGGAGTTGGAGACAAAGTCGAAGGGCGTGGAAAAAATGGATGGGATAAGCCCTAGACGAGAGAAGAAGAAACGTGTTAAAAGATTGCTAGAGAGAGAGAGAGAGAGAGAGAGAGAGGTAGTGGGATTGCGTGGGACAGAAAGAAGGAGGGATAGAGAGGGACACAAAAAGAGAGATAGATAGAGAGCGTAAGAGAGAAGGGCAGAGAGAGAGAGAGAAAGAGAGAGAGAGAGAGATTTTGCTATCGAAGACTATAGCTCGAACAGCATTCTACTTGATTTCTCGCATCGTGAATCATCTTGAGGCATTCAGCAACGTATTCAGCGTTTACCTCGAAAAATATAAAAATTCTATAATCCAGCCGGTAAGACGTCGAGTCTCAATCCATGCTCAAATAGCACGACAACGCATGATCTATCGCTCATCGCATTCGCACGTTTATTATTATTCGAAGCCTTGGGTGTAGACGTCATATTTTCGTGGGATACATCCCGATAAGTTCCTTTGCTTATGTATACGGGTAGTCTTTATGATTTATTGTGGGTGTCCACGAGTCTGCATCGAGGATGCAAATAAATCGTGGGCTCGTCGAGTCGAGACATCTCAATCTTATCAATCGGCACTCTTCATTCCAATAAAACAAGTTGAAGATAAATAAATCACTCCGAGGATACATTACTTATCACGTTATATATCAAGGGTTAGCGGGTATTGGAGCTTTCTTCAGCTCTTTATCAAATGTTTCCAGGAGTTCGCCCTGTCCGTAATCTTTGAATTTTTCGCTCGTATAAAAATATTATAGCATTGGGAATTGTAGATTTCTTTGAATTTCATCCCATAAGAGGTTTTGTCGTTATTCGCAACGTGATTGTAAAGCTAGCCTAGGGTCTTCATGTTAATTTGCAACAAAGATTTTGTAAGAATTCCAAAATTTAGTGGTGTTATGGCGACTTTTATTTAGAGCCTGATCGCCCACTTGTTCTCGAACTTTTTGTTTTTTCGAAACGGTGTAAGTCGTATCTAGAAATCTATTCGTTCGATTCACTGCAAATTCGATTAGAGCCTAGTTTATAACATTTTCTATCGTATTACTGGATGATTTTATTATATGTCTATCCATTCGTTAGTAACAAATGATCAATGTTGTTTTTTTGCCTTGAAAATCAAACTTTTTTTTTCTGCAGTTTGGCATTTCCGTATTTTTCAAAATTTCAAAAAAGTATCCGGCAATACGAAAGCTTTATTATTATATTAAAAGTAGGTTTATCAATTTTCCATTTCAGATCATCCTAGTTGCTAGGAGCACCTACACCAATTGGCCATGCAGCAGCGGCGGCACTATGTTAAAATAATATTGGGAGTACAAACAAGTCTCCGCCGTTTTTTATAAAAAAATTGGGCATTTATTGTGAAAGAATAGTACTTTATGTTTTATTCAAAGTATTGTTAATCGCTAGCCACTACTTTTTCCCATCTTTCTGGCAGCGTATGGATACCGCGTCGGAAGAACGCTTCATCTTTTGAGGCTATCCACAAATTGACCCAATTTTTGGTATCTTCATAAGATGTGAAGTGCTGCTCAGACAGGCCGTGCGTCACCGATCAAAATAAATGATAGTCAGAGGGATCTACGGCGGGTGGGGTAAAACTTCCCAATTGAGAGTTTCGAAGTAGGTTTTGACCGGCGCCGCAACATTTGGACGAGCATTATCATGCAGGAGAATAATTTTGTCGTGTCTGGAGTAGTAGTGGGCGCGTTTTTCCTTGAGTCCTTGGCTCAATCTCATCAATTGTGTTCTGTAGAGAGCCCCAGTAATGATTTCGTTCGGTTTGAGCAACTCATAATACACGACACCAAGCTGATGCCACCAAATACACAACATGAGTTTTTTTCCATGAATATTCCGCTTGGCTGTCGATGTTGAAGCATGGACAGGGGGTCCCCATGATTTCCTCTACTTTGGGTTATCGTAGTAGATCCATTTTTCATCACCAGTGATTATACGATGCAAAAAACCCTTTCGCTTATGCCTGGCAGGCAGCATTTCGCATGTGCAAAATCGCCGTTCAACGTTTCTCGGCTTCAGTTCATATGGAACCCAATTTCCTTGCTTTTGAATCATTCCCAACGATTTTAAACGATGTGAAATTGCTTGTTGAGTCACTCCTAATATAAGTGCAAGTTCTTCTTGCGTTTGGCACGAATCTCCCTCCAATAATGCTTCCAATTCCGCGTCTTCGTACACTTTCGGCCTTCCGCTACGTTGTTTGTCTTCGATGTCAAACTCACCGTTCTTAAACTTTTTAAACCACACACGATAACTTCTCTCACTTAAAACAGCCTCATCATATGCTTCTAAAAGCAATCGATGCGCCTCAGCGGCAGATTTCTTCAAATTAAGTAAGTAAATCAAAAGTTCCCGCAAATGATGCTTATTCGGCGCAAAACTCGACATTTTCGCACGAAAAAAATTATGTGATGTTGATAGAAAATCGCTAATATTTCAAGGTTATGGTCTTGCCAGATGTCCAACCTTACGATATGACGATTTACATCTGACAATTTCAACCATAACCTCCTGGTGGGGCCATATTTTGTCAATCGGCGAAGACTTATTTGTGCTCCCAATAATACAGTAGAACCTCGATTATCCGAATTTTCGGTTATCTGAACGCTTCCGCGCCTTATCGGAACGTTCGATCATTCGAACGCAATGATGGTCTTTTTTCTCAGTTAAGATATCGCTCTAAATTATCCCTCTTTTTTCTCTAATAAAGCTTTTTCCTAACACTTCGAGAAATTTTCAAAATACAATATTGTCTATATGTAACTTCATACATCAGATCGCATATACATTGTATGTATATACGCGAAACATTGTATGTACGAGCGTCTTCCAGCAGTTTGATCCTGGCTTTCAAATTTTTGATGACCATGAGATTATATCTTCAGTGCAAGGGGTTCAAGAGGATGACAATAACAATGATAATGATGATGGCGATTTATCTGACTCGTAAGCGCATAATAAACCGTCTCACAGCGAAGCATTCAGCGCTTTAGAAACCGTCTTGGAATGGTTCGAAACCCAACCAGAAAATAGTCTCACACAACTGCTGTTTTTGAAACGAATTCGAGACTTAGCGGCCAAGAAACGCGCAACTACTATGAGACAGCAAAAAATTGATAATTATTTTAAGCCGAAATTGTGATCAAACTGCATAAGTAGTGGCGGTATAAAAATTGAAACTTTATTCTTTGTTAATTGCTATCAAATAAAGAATTTAGGGTCGTTGGATTAATAAAGAGAATTTTTGATACTATTTATATTATATGAGTTGATTTTCCCGGAAATCCGAGATAAATTTGCGATTATCCGAATTTTTTCGGATTAGTTCGGATAATCGACTGTACCTCTATTGTTTATCAACATTTATCAATTTAAAAAAAACTGAAGTTTGGCAAGATTATGTCTAAATTATCTGTAAAATCTCAATCTCATCATCCCAATACTCTCAACAGACAAAATTATTGAAGAACGCCCTTTTTTTGGACCACAAGTTTATGCAGACCCGTTAATCGTACAAGACTCAACTCAAATCTTACTTGCATCAATTGTGTCATACCGAACATAACATAGCTATACTAATCTGACCAATTTTCTCAATTCTCGTGATTGAATGTGAATTAAAAAAGAAACACTGTTCGACATACCGACATGTTGATTTCGACGAAGGCTCACAATTATAATCACATCGCCCTTCTATCAATATTTAATCTCCGCTGGTCGAAAACCCGAAAAAAGCCCTTTGTTTCTCTCGCTTTATTGACATCTCCGATATACAGATGCGGCAAGATCCGCAGAGTATTGCTCGTCAGTATGACCGATGCCGGATGAGCGTGCACGGTTGTGATTACGGAGCGTGTACCGGTTTTACTTCGTTGGCTATTGCTACACCGAGACACAAAAATTTGGTCGATAAAAAAGGGCGTATTGTAGTTGAGCCAGCCCTTTCGATTCACGCCCTTTTCCGTGTCGGCGCGTGAATTAATATATAAATATATCGACAGTTTGGGGTTAAAGGGCCCAGTTCGTAGGGTCCAAAGTGGATCCTCGAGTGAGATAGGCCCTTTTGTTTGTTGGCATACGATATGGAGAAGTGTATTTCTAGATATGACGGAAAGCGAGAAAGAGAGAGAGAGAGAGAGAGAGGAAGGGCTGGGGTGGGGGGTTAGGAACAACGCGTATATGCGTGAGTTTCTGGCAGAGTTCGCGTCTGCTGGGCCTCAGTGATTTGCGATGAGTCATGGGCGGATATGACGTCACTGGGCTCACGAGAGAGTGATCTATGGCGGCTGATAATGAAAGCGCGGGATCCATCCCTCCCTGAAGTCCCTTCGCTCTCGTTCACTCGCTTTACCCGTTTGTCTTTTCTTCCTCTCTCCCCCCAGCCCCTCTCAAAGCTCTCCTTACTTGTCCTCTCACTCGACTTGATTTTTCTCGACTCTCTCTCTCTCTCTCTCTCTGTCTCTGTCTCCGGCGCTGCTTCATGCTGTGTCGCTGACAATCTGTCACTCGCTCTCCAGTATCCCGTCTCTCATGAATTCTCTCTTGTTCTGTACTTCGTCCCCACTTGTGATTTTTGTTTCACAGACTCGTACGCTTCACGTTTTCATCGCTTTCACTCCAACCTTTGGGCTTTTCTTTGATGCTTTGCGTTTTACCGCTTCGCTCGTTTTGTCAATTTTCCGTCTTTGCTCTATTCGTGGATCTCTCTCTCTCTCTCTCTCTCTCTCTCTCTCTCTCTCTCTCTCTCTCTCTCTTTGGATGTTCAGAGAACAGTAAATTTTGCTATCATCTGGCACAATGTTATTTTGTTTTTAGTTATTTTTCGTACGCCTAGTTATATTTTTTGTTTTTATTCATTTCCTCGCGATTATTTATGATTTCAAGTTATATTCTATTATCATTTTTATCACTTGGTCTTATATTAGTTTTATTTTGGCAAATATTGTATCATTGGAAGTGCATTTTTGTATTAAAGTGAAACGTTTTTTAGCCTCGTTTTTCGTTCGCTTATACATTACGAGTGACATGCGTCACGTTCAATCGAAGTTCGGTTACGCATGTCGAATATTTGACTTTCAATGATCGTTGCTCGTATGCCACGAGGTCGGTTAATTACGGGAAGTTACCATAGAAAATTCTAGAACGTTGGACGCGTTTAAACTTGGAATTAAGAGCGCTCTCACAAAATCTTCATATTTGCGCCTTTCGTAAATGTTGTGTTATTTTATTGTTTTGGTGTATTGCAAGTTAATAATAATATATTAAAGAATTAAAGAACAAATAATCGTCTTAAATTAAATAAAGGGCAATTATAGTATAGTATAAACACAATTATTTGAATTTTTGAATCCTGTTTGTTAGTAGAATTCTATTTATTGAATTCATTTCAACTATAATGAATAACACATTTATAAAACCAATTGAAAATATTAAATATTGATGGTAATTGCATTTTAATCGCATTTTAATAAATATAGACACAATTATTTAAATTTTCGGTGTTTGGAAATTTCAAATAGTTTACATTCTTGTTAGTTTCAATATTGAAGCATTTTTTCAATGTTATATAAAATTTGTGGAGTATTTTTAGTCCTACTATTTCTTCAATAAGCAATGATAAATTTTACATCGCACAAATATTTTTTGAACCTACCTAACTACGGGTGGGACTATTAATAATAAAACGATAAAATCAAAACGACGGAAACAAAATGATATACTTTCGGCGATTTCGGGATAAAACCGTTTAGGTTTATGGCAAAAAAGTTTCACTTGCACTATATGGTTTCATAAAATCACTCCAAAGTGTTTATTTTCTTTCTTAGTTGTTTTTGTTGAGGTACTTTGTACCAAGTGTCTCGAAGTCACATAAAGGCTTAAATAAGATTGTCAATCAATCTCTTCACCCCGAATTTCACTTAGACTCTCTTCCTCATTCTCTTTTTGGCTCTCCTTCACTTTGTGTCCCTACCTCTCTCTTTCTTTATCTCTCTTTAGCTTTCAGTCCCTTTCCCTCTCCGTCTCTTGTCGGCTTTCCGTTCCTTTCTCTCTCTCCCTCCCCCCCCCCCCTCTCTCTCTCTCTTCCTCTTCGGCTGTTCCTCTTTCTTTTGCTTTATATCAGCCTGTAAACAATCCCTTCCGTTAAAATATCCCTGTCGTACGTTTTCAAAACTCTCTCTCTCTCTCTCTCTCTCTCTCTCTCTCTCTCTCTCTCTCTCTCTCTCTCTCTCTCTCTTTCTCTCTCTCTCGCTCTCTCTCTCTCTCTCTGGCTTTCTGGTTATATGCACTTTCGCAAAATTATCTTCCTCGATGCGTTTGCACCGCCGAGATTCGTTATCAAGCAAAACGCCGATAAAGGCCAGGCCTATAGGTAGGACACATCCGCGACACCGTTCGATAACATTCGTTAGCGTTTAATAATGGGATCCAGCCAGATAAGTGAATGTCCATTCAACGCTGCCTTTATACGACACGACGATTGATCGTGCAAAAAAGATTGTAATTTTTTTTTTCGCAGATTACAGAATAACCGAGTGGATCGTTTGGCCATCGATGACTTCCGGTCTCTGGTTTTCGAATATTTATCGTTCGAATTTGAAAAATGGTCAGTCCGAAATATGCGACTGTAATGAATCGTTCTTGACAATTGTAGAGGCAGAAGAAAATAAAAAGCCTCTCGAGTAAATGAAAAAATCTACACAGTTCATTAACGTACCGTAATAATGAAAATAATGTCGGTGATTATAGAGAAAAAAAACTTTAATTACGCTGCGAATAATCAGAGGGGGAAGAAAAAATTATCAGTCAAGAAATTATCGTATAAATTAATAAGCGTACTCCTACCGAGGGGCGAAACTCTTCAAAGAGATTTGCTTTGTTTTTCGCAGCTGTGTTCCAGATATTTTATGCACGATCTTGGGCCTCCCTGCCATCATCTTTATTCCACTTTGATGCGAAATTAAAACTCTGATTGATCGTTTAAATTGTATTTAAGTATTAAATAAAGTAAAGAAGATTACTTCGATTGCAGGTCAATTCGACTTCCCTTTGAAGTAAATCAATTTTTAAGACAAAAAAACGACAGGGTTGAAGGAATTTCCTAATACTAATATTGTCAAAATTGTAGTGTCTGCATATATATATTCGTTTTTATCGGGATTAAGTTAAGTTGGTAGCTTATTTAACTCCAAACAGAGTTTATGACATTTTCTATCAGAGCAACGGTTCATTTTTTTCTGTGTATTCATTTGTCAATAACAAATGATCAGAGTTATTTTTTGCTTCGTCCAAAATCGCACTTTTTCTACACCTTGCCATTTTTGTAATTGTCAAAATAAAAAAAAAGTATTCGGGCATACGAAACTTTGATTATTACACTAAAAGTGCAATGTTTAATAAAAACGAAAACTCAAACTTGGCAAGACTATGTATTAATTGTGTGTAAAATCCCGAACTCGTCAGTCAAATAGTCTCATCAGAAAAAAATATCGAAAATCCATCTGTTTTTTGGGCCCCAAGTGTATGCGGATCTGTTAATTTATTGACAACGAATTTTTAACCCTCAATCCGTGAACCTGGGTCGTTTCCGTCCTACCCAAATCATTTTCTTCGCAGCTTGCTATTTAATTTTAAAAAATATATTAAAAATAAGAAAAAGAAACCCTATTTTCCCTTGAGAAGTACGACCTAAAGATAGACCACGAATTTATTCAGATTTTTTTCATTGACAATTGTTGGTTTGGTAGTGACCCGAGTTCACGGGATTAAGGTGCCTCAAATACCTTCACGGATTGAGGGTTAATTTCCTTGGTTTTAAACCTTCAATATAATATGACCCTTAAATCTATTCTACCGTAATTTCCTTGTGAAACCAAAACCAATCACATGTTATAATCGTTTTTAATTTGTAATTGGTCATTTTTTATGCTCTCGAGGGCAAGAGATCGAACGAAGACACGGATATGTTGCCATGGAGGAAGTTTTACGGGCTTGATGGAAAACCAGGCAAGAGGAGTACAAGAGCCGTTGGAGGATTACACGGCTGGATACGAGAGAGGCATCGAGTTTCGTTAATGGGCTCAGGGAAAATAGGTCCTGGGCTGTACCATATAGGGAGAGGAATAGGGTGAAAGGGACGAGGGTCCTGTATATCGGTAGGAGACTAGCATTTCAAAGCTACCGTTTCGCTACTTCCTCCATACTTTCCTTCACTTCCTACTTTTCTTTCCCTTTTTTTTCGTAAAGTGCCGAAGGTTTCACGTTAACCCGAAAACTTCTCGCGGGCTTTTTATAAGTCGATGAAGAGGACGCAAAGGGGGAGGGGGGCTCGAGAGCGGGTTCTGCAGGTCCGGCCTCTATACGGTGGAAAACTCATCCGAAACTCGGATTAGTGAGAGTCCGCTCGAGAGCGTACAAACGAGAGCAAGCAAGAGAAGCGGCGAATGGAAGAATCGTTGCGAAAAAGAACAAAATTCACGTTTTTTTTCCCTCCTAAGGGGTGAAAAGGGTGAACGTTTGAGATAAAAACCGTGCGCGGCAACAAAGCCCTCCAACGAGGGCTCTTCGTCTCGGTGATTTCAAATTGGCGAATGTTACGTTCGTTTTCGCATTTTATGAAACGAAGTATTTCAAAATTTATTCGTCCGATACACTTCAAATTCGGACAGAGCATAGTTTATAACATTTTTTATCGTACGACCGGATGGTTTTTTTCGATATATTTATCCATTTGTTAATGACTATTTATCAGTTGTTTTTTTTTTGGACGACAATCGAACTTTTTTATTTCCTAAAACTTGGCATTTTTGTAATTTTAAAAATTTCAAAAAAGTCCTTGGTCATACGATGGTTTGATTATTATACTGAAAGTACATTTTTGTTAATTTTTCATTTCAAATGGCCATTATTGCCAGAACCATTTACACCGATTGGCCATGCAGCAACGGCCGAACTTTGTTAAAATAATAACAGCTTCATTGGTTATGAATATTTCTCCATTCAAAGAAAACTCAAACTTGGCAAGACTATGTACGAATTATGTGTAAAGGCCTGTAATAAAAAAAAATGGGATCTATTAAAATCAAATAGGTTTTTTCATTGTCTCGCGGCCTACTACGACCCTATTCGTTTCAAATATATTTTTTTATTTGGTCAAGCTTTTCTTTTTAAATATTCAATATATTAAATTTAAGTAAATAAAGATTACATTGAAATTAAATTAAAAAAAAGATATATCGCATGAATACGAGAAAGGAATGTTCATGACATAATAGTGCGGTGAAAAAAAGTTAAATTATTTTTCTTTTTTTCACTAACAAGGCTGTTATTTGGAAAAAAAAGAAAGGTATCGTCATGCCTTTTATTCACAGGCGCGACTATGTACGTATAGAAACACTACCCCATTTCCTCAACTGCAGAATGTAACAACAGTCTTCTAATGAAAATAAAGCCATGAGATTTTTAAGAGACTGAATCGTGTACCATTGTTCCGTCTGTCACTTTTGTCTTATACTACCAGATGAAACCAAATCACAGATTTATTAGGAATAAATAAGATATCTAGTTATTAGACGATATTAAATATATCTTGATTTGAATAAATAAATATATTTCAAATAAATAATTTTAATAATGGAACGCAATAGAAAATATTTGATTTCATGAAAAATCTTTAAAAAAAAAATCAAATAGACGCATCTAGTTAATATCAAAAGAATTTTTCTGCCAGTGTGACCTGGTCATCCCAATATTCTCACGGGAAAAAAATATTGAAACTCTACCGGTTTTTTTAGGCCGTAAGTTTATGCAGCATCGTTAACCGTACCAGATTTATTTTAAATCGTATTTACATCAATTGTGTAACACGGAACATAACAGTTCCATTCTAATCTGACCAATTACTGTAACTCTCCTGATTAAAAATAAACAAAACAAATGATGTATGAATTATGTGTAATCATCCTATACCGATTGCGAAAAGCGTGATTGAGAAGGGAGATTCGCAAAAAAAAATAACTCATGAGATAAAACTTGTCATTTAAATAAATTGATAACCGATAACGAAAATTCGCATTAATTGACAATAGGCGGCAGCTGTGCTCGAATCTTGTATAGCAAATGACGATAATTTTCGTTTCGATTGATGTTACCTTAGAAACGTCATCTGAGGAATCCGTAACTCGCAGTGAGATGGATCAGCCAAATATTGAGCACGGCGGTGGAAACACCGCTGCCATGTTGCACCGCAGCTGGCAATTCGCCTGTAACGATAAAAGTGTTCACATATCGACGATAAGAGTTTTGTCGTTTCGATATTTGCAAATTTATAGCCCTTCGTGAAATTATAGCAACAAATTTGTCACATTTACATTCATTATACAGCTCATATCCGGGCGAACTAGAAACGTGTCCTGCCTCAATATTTTACAGATTTCGAAGCGCAGAATCAAGTGATTTCGTGAACATCCAAAATTATGAATCACTATTTCAAGATTGTTTGAATATTTTAGGAGGATTGAAATATTAATAATTATATAATTTTATTATTACTTCAATAATATTATTACAATATTATATTATGAATTACTTTTTTAATTATCAATAATAAAACCGTAAAACTGTCTTTTGACCAACTACTGTGCGGGTACCACTTCAAAAAGCAATATTTCTTATATTTTTCAAAGTCTTCTCGACTATCTTTTCGATTGACGTAATCGTGGGTGACAAAATTCATGCGCGATATCGTCGCTCGGTTTCGAAAAATCTTGAACAAAAGGCAAAGAGAAAAGAAATCCTTGAAAAATCGAGTCGTCGCGACGAAATCTCCGTAGCCACTAATCCGCACATTCGTTCCACGTCTACCTACGTATACGAGCGAGTGCTCGTCTACAGCTAACCTGCACTCACATACATACACACACACACACATATACACGAGTGAGGTCTGCGCTTATGGGCGGAAGGGGTTGACATTTTTCAATGAAATACCACCAACGCTACCACCGGAATACTACCGTGGCTACTCTCTACCCTCTACATTTTCTCCCCAATGCTCACTCTTCGCCTATTCACTCGCTCCTGGTGTTTCCACCGATCGCGTGTCATTTCCCAAACAGGAAGAGCGAAAGAGCGAGACTGAAAAACGAGTGGGAAATAGACGAAGAAAGAAAGACTGTGTATGGGTGTGTGTGTGTGTATGTGTATGTGTGTGTGTGTGCGCGTGTGTGTGTGTGTGCGTGTGTATGTGTGTGTGTGTGCGCGTGTGTGTGTGTGTGTGTGCGTGTGTGTGTGTGTGTGTGTGCGTGTGTGTGTGTGTGTGTGTGTGTGTGTGTGTGTGCGTGCGAGAGAGAGAGAGAGAGAGAGAGAGCGAGAAAAACTTTTGCCAAAGAGAAATCGCACGCGATCTTCGCACTTTATCGGTGTGATTTAGTACTCGCGGAAATTCGTTTCGAATCCTACGACTCTTAGATATAGCACAACTTGTCATACTCCATACACAGTACTATTTCGAAAATGTCACGTCATTGATCTTTCAGTCTGTTCGATACTCTCCACGGGTCTGGATCTTACTTCTGTCACTTCTCAGTAATCTCCATTGTGCGTTTCTGTCCTCGGTGCAAACATTGACAAACGCTGATCCTCTCCGTCACGAATTATTATTCTCGTAGTGATAGACGTGCAAAAAAAAGCAAGAATCATTCACCGAGGACAGAGACGCTTTATCATCATTTCTTTGACGCGAAGAAACTCGTCCTCGTAACACCGAGATGGTAACTGTAAATAAAAAAAACATCGAACGAAAAAGCATTTTTACTAAACGAAGAATTACAGTGACCGCGAAAAATAAACATGGAATTAAATTTTTATTTAGTACGCTTTCATCAGTTTCTACAGGTGAAATCAAAATGAAAAAAATGCACGTTGCTTGCTTGATAATTTATTAATTTTTTCCCAAAGCAGATCGCACGAGCAAGCTTCTTGAAAACTTGAAAAAAAAAATAAAAAATAAAACCGACTTCTCAAAAAAGTACACTAAAAAAGTACAAAATAATTGAATAGACTATCACAATTACTTAATAATTAATTCTTTTACTTACTTTACTTAATAAGTAATTCATTCATTTATTACTTAATAATTAAAATCATCCGTTTTCGAAGTCAGTGCCAAGCCAAACAAAAACCTAAGAAATGAATTTCTAACTCATGTATCATTAGTTAGAATCACATGGATTCAAATATCATTAAGAAAATTATATTTAAAACCCAAATCTTAAGATACTTAGATACATAAATATATTACTTACACCTAATCCTTAACAAAGCTGAACATTTACAATAAGTATATTTATTTTGAATACTCATACTAAGTATAGGTATATAAATCTAAAGAAGATTGAGGTAACTATATATACATAAAACTAATAGAGCATAGGAAATAAATCGTTCAAACAGGCAATCGTCATCGACGTCCGCCCTCACGCGTCCACCCGCGTTCGGGTCGCTGACTCGATCACCTAGCTTCGTAACTTTTCGGAAACACTCGTATTGGTCAGACCGCCCGTGCTGAACACTAAATACGTTTGTTTTGGCTTGGCATCGACTTAAAAAACGAGTGATTTTAATTATTAAGTAATAATCAAATTAATTAATTATTAAGTAAAGTAAGTAAAATAATTAATTATCAAGTAACTTGTGATGGTTCATTAAATTATTTTGTACTTTATATAATTTGATAATTAATAATTATCAAATTATTGTGGTAGTCTATTGAATTATTTAGTACTTTTTAGTGTACTTTTTTTAGAAGTCGGTTTTTTTAGTTTATTTTACTTTTTCATATTCAGTGGCAACTACCCAGGATGATCAGCAAACATGGATGGATAGACCCACTAGACATGCTTCTCGTATGAGAAAGTTTCGTGGAGGTCTCGTTGAGGAGTTCCGTGGAATATCTTCGGAGTTCATCATTAGATCCTTACTAAACTTGTATGGTACCACCTCGGGAGAACGTACTAACAAATGAAGAAAAAAAATCATCCGAATCGGTTAATATTTGTTAGAAGTCATGTTATTTAGAAAATTCCAAATTACATTTTTCGATGTTTTGGAACGATCGTAACACATTTTCATTAAAATCACTGAAGAAAGAAATTTTGCGGAAGACAATGATAAATCAACGTTAGAAATGTTCACGATTAAATTATCGCTCGATGACGATTATTTTTTAGCTTCGTCAACTTTGATCGTACGTCGAGATTCGAAATTTGCATGGATTTTGCATTTACTATTTCATCATAATGTGCAGATGGTACATCCGGAGGTTTGACCATCTGCTTGACTGTATGTATAAGCGAATGGTAGTGAGGGATCGCGAGATGAAAACCGAGAGAGAGAAAGAGATATTGAGAGAGAGAAAGAGAGATTGAGAGAGAGAAAGAGCGAGAGAAAGGGAGAGAGAAAGGGAGAGAGAGAGAGAGAGAGAGAGAGAGAGAGAGAGAGAGAGAGAGAGAGAGAGAGAGAGAGAGAGAGAGAGAGAGAGAGAGAGAGGGAGAGAGAGAGAGAGAAACTATAAGTAAGGAAGAGAGATCAGCCCCAGGACATCACCCCATTGCGACATGATCTCGTAATTTCTCTTTCTTACTGCTGCTCTACCCTCGCGTTCCCTGCTCTACCGTTCAGTGGTTAAGGTCGCCACCCCGAAGGTTTCCAGCCCATTCCAAAGGTAAGATCCTAAATGTTAGAAACCACGAAGAAGACGGGGAGAAAGGTACACGCAGAGAGAGAGAGAGAGAGAGGGAGAGAAACCAATTAGAATACCGTGTTACTCGTTGGCTCCGGTGGCTCTAATCAAGTCAGGTCACGCAATGTCTCAACCGTTCACGTAGACCCTCGTCTTTCGGAATATAAAAAAGAAATATTTTATTTCCACCCAAATTTTGCCCTCTTCATAGCCGTCTCTTGTCATCCTCTCTTGAACGAATACCCGACAATAATAATTCCATAATTTATGAGGGTAATCAACAAACCCAAACCGGAATGCATTAAAAAAAAGTTGGGTATGGAGAGCTCGCTCTTTCTAACTCGACGGCAATTTTTTTTCTTGTAAAATCGTACGTGATTTGACAAGACGAGAAAGGCGCGTAATTTTAACATTTGTTTGAATTTTGAGTCGAGGAGTATGTTTTTTTTTTTTACAGAAAAATGGATTTATTGATTTTCTAGATTGAATTTAATGAAATTAAAAAAAAATAGAAAATCATAATTCTCATGAATGAAACTTCGAAATAAAGCAAAAAAATGAGTAATCCCGAAAAATTGTTTTTGAGATTGTCCTTTTTTTTAATGATATTAAATTTCAATTGAAGCAAAAAATTCAAAACAAAGCAAAGGGCAATCTCGGAAACAGTTTTGTGGGATTGCCCATTTTGTTTGCTTCAATTTGAATTCTTTTCGTTATTTTGAGTTTTTTGCCCAGTTTTTTGCTTTAATTAAAAATGTTGTTTTTATTGAAATTTAATTTATGACACTTATTGCCTATCACCTTCTATCTTTTTTTTTATTTCACACGTGAGCGTCATAAATTCAAGCATACATTAAAAAACTACCCAAAATTGCTAGTGCCACTCTTTTAAGTTGGTTTTTTGTTTTATCGTAAAATAACATTTTTCTCATGGAAACGAAAAAAAAACGTTTTTTTCGTATCCCCTAATATTTATTAAGATTCAATTATTTATTTAACGATCCTGTTCAAGTTTTTTTTTCACAGTGAAGCATACAGAAAAATGGCAATAAAGTTTTAAGGTCTCCAGGCCCAAAAGCACAGTATTTTGGTCATAATTTCCGCGAGCTTTTATCGTAAAGCGTGTTCTAAGCCGAATTTTTATAGCAGGCTCGCGATTCAATGCACGACCACAAAAACACTTCTTCGTGGCATTAAGGTGGCGATAATAGTCTCCGAGCTACGGGCACAGCGATAGTTTATTTTTGCAAAAAAAAAAGTCCCGTAATTTTTCACATCTTGCAAAATCAATTGGATTGTTCGGCTAGTATTTTTTTTTTCATCGCCATGGATCCAAAAGAAATCGTTATATATATTTGCATTTTCTCGGTGTACGATTTTATCCAGAGTTCGAGTATCCATGGATATATACACCCTTGGCCAAAAGTTTGGGGCACCCTGCAATTTTTCTCTCCGGACAAAAAATTGAATATCTCGGCCAAAAAAAATCGGAAACCAATTTACCAAACGGGGTTTTGGACTGAATAAAGTCAGCTTCAATTTGCTTCCTTAATTTTATTTTTTTGATTTTTTTTATGCCCGGTACATGATTTTGAAAATGGCGGTTTTTTACGATTTTCGCACCTTGCAAAGTCGTTCTCTGGACTTCGGAAAAATAGAAATCTCACTATTTAGTGAAATGATCTTCGAAAAGGGAAGTGTTAGCTTTAGTTCCGTTTTTTTTTTAATTTTACAATTTTTTTTCGCAAAGAAATTTAGTTTTTTTAAGAAAAAAGCAAATTGAAGCTGGGTTTACTCTCTTCAAAACCCCGTTTGGTAAATTGGTTTCCAATTTTTTTTGGCCGAGATATTCAATTTTTTGTCCGGAAAGAAAAATTGCAGGGTGCCCCAAACTTTTGGCCAAGGGTGTATTTTCTCTCTTTCGCCAGTGTTTTGTAGTATCGATACATATCTATATATTTTAAAAAATTGTTAGAACGCTAGATATCAACTTTGTCGCGGAAATCCGTTCGGTAAATTTTTCCATGTTTATTTTTCCTTTCCTCAATGGGCGCCGCGAGTTATACGATGAATTCGAGCGAGAAAAACGAATATATCCGCAAGAGCTTGCAGCTTGAGATTTTTCTAACGCCACATTTTTGCTCCCGCTTATCCTTCGCGCCAGGAGGTAAAGGGAAAACGAGACGAGAGTAGTGAAGACACCGGCGACGAGGGGCATGCGAATAAAGTCGCGAAGAGCTTTTGTGACTTTGCGATAGGAAATTTAGCCGGGAAGAAAAGAATGAAAAGTACGGACAGGGGCGAAGGAAAGAAAAATAGGAAAAGCGTGGGTAGAGGAGAAGAGGGGGAGACGACAATGGTCGTTGGATCTACCATCTGTTTTATATTATTCTTTCCAACCTATATGTATGTGTGTTTTTTGTTGAAAGAGCTCCTCATTTTCAGACTCTTATCGCACGGAGTCTTAAAACTCGAGAGTCCAGAAAATTTCTATTATTTACTCTCTGCTCTCTTAATTTTTTTTTGTCATGCCAAATCACCGGGCTTCTTCATAATGCATTTTTCATATCAACAATCTTGTTGATATGATAACAATTTATAATATGAGGGTGCATCATGAGTTTGTTTGGGTTTGTATAAATCGGATCGGTGCACAGACGCAATTGCGAGAAAAGAAATGCATTTTCACTAATATTTTCGTTTCGAATAAAACGCAAACTCTCCAGCTATTTTCCAGCAATTAACGATCCAATTTTCACGACGACGCTGGCAGTCCAAAAAGTTGAACAAACAATACGACATCTCAAAGTACGATAATAGTAATAATAATAATCATTTGAATACTTAAAAAATTAAAATAATCAATCATTATTTAAGTAATTTAATAATATAAAAAAAAATTAATAATAATAATTTGACCCCAAACTACAACGGTAGGTGAATATTTCCCAGTGAAAACTAACGAAGTGCGGTGATTGGAGCAATAAAATCTTTCAAAATTGTAATAATAATAAAGACAGGAAAAGAAAATTTTATCGCTCGTCTAAGTCATTCTTCGGCTTCGCGAGAAAATTTATCTTTTTTCTTCATCTTTGCTTTCTTAATTGTTCGAACCACCGCGTCACTAATTGAAACGAAGTGATGATTCCCGGTGAAAGTTCTCGTCGTACATGTCTCGTTGAGCTTTAATCCGTGACATCTCTATAGGAATTTACCTGCCTTTTTCCGCCGGCGCTCTCGTCGCAACGACTCCGTTTTTCCGAAAGACGGTCTTGAACTAGGCCACGACCGTCTGATTTTCATTTATCGCTAATCCAAACTATGCAAGAGACACTTATTGGACGTGTGTGTCTTGAGTCTTGAGCTTGGGTCGGGCACAATTTCTACCAAATGACTTCAGTAAACGGGCTTAATATTACGCGGCATACATGGTTCTCGAGTGACTTCGTCTTTTCGCGAAAGAACGCTTTTGCTTTTTTCCCCCATTACCGAATCAAGTTGGAGCTTTTGAGATGGAAATGTGCCATAGCTGTTGGAAACGTCTAGTTATTTATGGCATCCTTTTGAATATAATAAACTTTTTTTTTAATATGCGTTATGGGACTCGATTATAAAAATAGCGGTTATAAAAATAGCAAACTTCATTTTGCCCCTTAGCTGCTCTGTACCAAACACGGGGTAAAACGGGGAATATGCTACTTTTTCTTTAATTCCTATTGACTATGAAATTTGTTTGACTAAGTTTAAAAGAAAAAAATAATATAATGATTAAGAAATAAGTATTGTTTTTAATTTAAAAGTTTGTTAAGAAAACCATTGATTTCGAACAAATTAATATTTTTTTCTTAAGTATTCCATTTTACCCCACCTTCCCCTATATATACAGAGGGTGGCCCCAAAAGTGATGTACAAAAGGAAAATCTAGATGCCACCTATCCAAATCACTTCTATCTGCAAATCCTACTGCTCAAAAGTTTGACTACACTAGTCGATATTTCTTGCCGCACTAAAAGTTAGATAGCTCCGTCAAAAAAAAAAGATATCCAAATTTAACGAACGGCGATTTGAAGGGGACAAATTCAGCTTTGTTTTACTTTTTTGAAATATTTTTTACGATCTTTTTTCGACCCGGTACACACTTTTGTACGTGACCGTTTTTCGGCTATTTTTCGCCCATCAAGAATTGGGCGCATAACTTATATAATTTTTTTAAAATTATTATTATCTATGATAAACTTGAAAGGGGTAGTAGAAGCTCCATTTTCGTTTTTTCGAAAGTTTCGTACGATTTTTTGTCGCAAAGTTATTTCTTTTTTGATTAAAAAAGAGACATTTTGGAAAATGCAACGTAACTCAAGAACTATATGGTTTAAGAGGAAATATTAATGATGTAAAAAGTTGCGTAAGTTTATATTGGATCGACTGGATTTTTTTCAGAATTTACCTTTGAGATTTTTTTACTGTTTTTACCTAAAATTCTGATGAGTAGGATGACTTAACTCGAAAAGTATGGCGTTGAGGACAAAATATCAGGAAAATAAACTTTTTTATTTTTCGATTTTAAATTCGCTTGACGTTATCGCTTTTTTTGGCTGAAACTCTGAGAATCGTCCAAACAGTCGATACTCCGAGTTTCGGACAAAAAATTTTGAAAAATATTTAAAAAAAAATTTAAGCGTATTTAAAATCGAAAATCAAAAAAGTTTCTCCTCCTGATGTTTTGTCCTAAACGCCATACTTTTCGAGTTAAGCCATCCTACTCGTGAGAGTTTGGAGCGAAAATAGTAAAAAAAAATCTCAAAGGAAAATTCTAGAAAAATTCCAGGCAATCCACTATAGACTTACACAACTTTTTATATCTTCGATATTTCCCCTCAAATCCTATAGTTCTTAAGTTATGTTGCATTTTTCCAAAATTTGCCTCTTTTTGCAAAAAAAATAAATAACTTTGCGAAAATAAATCGTATGAAACTTTCTAAAAAAAGAAAATGGAGCTCCGACTACCTTTCAAGTTTATCATGGACAAAAAAAACACAAAAAGAAATCTATTAGTAAGGCACCCAATTCTCGATGGTCGAAAAATAGCCGAAATGCGGTCACGTACAAAAATGTGTACTGGGTCGAAAAAAATCATAAAAAATATTTCAAAAAAGAAAATCAAAGCTAAATTTGTTTCTTTCAAAACCCCGTTCGTTAAATTTGGATATCTTTTTTTTTGACGGAAATTTGAAATTTTCTTCACGTAATATCAATCTCTAATAGTATCACTATTAGAAAAATTCATTTTCACTTTTATCGTTCTGATAATAATCACGCACAATCGCCGAAGGATACTTTAATACTGGATTACAATCATCGAGAAGATTGTGAATCATGATAAGTGTGTGTGATGTGGTAAATGTGTTCATATTGATAAACACTGTGATGTAAACACTGCCATTCAGAAATTTGTAGTAGATTTGAATCTCCAACTTGATATTACGTGAAGAAAATTTTAAAGTAATAAAGTGAAATTACTCGTTAGCTATTAACTCTAGGGCTAATAAAGGTCTGTACTTTTTTACTCAGAATTCGATACTCTATCATATTACGCTATAAAAAATATAGCATTCCATTTGAAACAATAAAGTTGACCTTCAAATCTTCGAAGTGCCTCCACCTATAAAAAAAATAAATGCACTACATAGTGTAGCCTTATAAACCATGTAACTTTTGTATAAAACATTTTTTTGTGCAATGCATATTTTGGTCGTAAACGAGGTGCACACGTTGCGTCGTCCACCCTGTATATATGGAGAATATACGCTTTATATATAAAGCACGAATTTCGGATCCAGGTGGTTCCTTATATCGTAGACAAACTTAGTATCGAGTTCGACCTTTATTATATGCAAAGGAAGTGCTCTGAGCTCCTTTAGAGGCTAGCAGTGTTGCTATCCGCTCAAGTGATGTGGCCGCATCAAATTTTGGCAGGTATATCGAGTTTTGTGAATAAGTAATATATATATATATATATATATATATATATATATATATATATATATATATATATGTGTGTGTGTGTGTGTGTGTGTGTGTGTGTGTGTGTGCGTGTATATATATATACGTATATATATATATAATGCATACCATTAAAACCCAAAATAGCTGTACGGCTATAGGTACTTGTCAGGAAAATTATGCAGAACATTTGTCAGTTTCTAAATTATCTCTATATCGTAGTAATTCTCTATTAAAATTCTGTGCATCGAGCGAATATAGCTATTACCGTACTACGTGCTCACCTAAACCGAGTTTCGTCATTATCATGATCGTATGGTCCTCGTAATCGATATAACAATAGAAATTCTATCGTATTTGGGACTTTTACATACCAGGTGTAGTAGTATGAAACCGGAATGTCCCTATAGATGGTGCTAGCCATCAGTTTAGGGACCGTAAGACCGCTTCTGCAGCGCCATCATCTCCCTCTAACAGCTGACGAAGATTTTCAACACACAACAACCCAAGTTCCCTACACCGGTATATTTTTCTATAACCTTAAACATGTCAACTTTTATGCCTACGAACTACGATTTGCGGACAGCATTGGTTTTCTGTTATCATTTGAAGAAAACTGCTGCAGATTCGCATCGAATGCTTGTCGAAGCTTACGGTGAACTTGCTCTTGGTGAAACACAGTGTTTCGAGTGGTTCAAAAAGTTCAAAAGTGGTGATTTTGACGTGAGAAACGAAGAGCGTGGGAGGCCATCGAAAAAGTTTGAAGTCAGCGAATTGCGAGCATTGTTGGATGAGGATGACAATGAAACTGTTAATACTGAACGCTACCAACAGCAAATGATCGATTTAAATCGAGCATTGCGTGAAAAACGACCGGAATATGGAAAAAGGCAACACAAAGTCATTTTGCTCCATGATAATGCTCCATCACACACAGCAAAACGGATCAGGGAAACGATCGAGGCGTTCAGTTGGGAAATACTAGCGCATGCGGCTTATTCTCTAGACTTGGCTCCGTTCGATTATCATCTATTCGCATCAATAGGACACGCTCTCGCTAAACAACGCTTCAATTCGTATGAAAATGTACGAAAATGGCTCGATAACTGGTTCGCTTCAAAAGAAGAACTGTTTTTTTTGGCGTGGCATTCATAAACTGCCGGAGAGGTGGGAAAAATGTATAAATAGCAATGGAGATTATTTTGAATAAAATATTTTCTTATCATTTTCAAAGAACAGACGTGTAATTTTTACAAAAAAATTCCGGTTTCATACTTCTACACTTGGTACACCGGTGATGACAAAAAAAATATGAATAATTTTCACAATCTTTAAGAAAATCATGCATCGATGATTTATGATGTCGGATATACAAACGAATTTTATCGTTTTTTTTTTGCGAATTTTTATTTCTTTTTTTTTGCGAATTTATAATTGCCGACGGCACGACGGATTGTCGGTCGATCGACAAAAAAAAATGCACGTGTCAATTGGGGAGACAGCTTTGCTCGTGTAGAAAAGCTCGCGAGCGAGGACGAAATTGGAAAATTTTAAGCTTACCGTTGAGCACGTGAACGGCTATGGTCGTTCTGGCTTTGTCGGGCACGACGCAGCTGTAATTCCCCGCGTGAGAGGGAGCAGCTCGTTCAACGAGGAGAGTGCTGATTACGACAGTGATCTCCCTATCGTCCACGATTTCCGTTGTGCGGTTTTCACTGGAAACAATCAAAGGAACGTCGATGTGAAGTCTCAACGAAAAAGAGCCATCAGCCAGTCTCACACCAAGAGACATTGTTTGTTCAAATGAAATTAAAAGTTCGTTCGAGCCTCGACCTAGCCTGGACACGCTTTCTCGATATTCAATATAATCGTATATTTATTTGGAATAAATGATTCCGTTGATTGCGACTGAATATAAAAAAGAAAACAATTTTTCGACGCTGATAATTATTCAAATAAAATAGACTTTTCACGGCAACGAAACTATTCTTTTTCGGAACTATGCAATTTGAACAAATAATTCATTTCGTCATAAAAGCATATTGCTTTTAGCAGGAAAATGTTTGTACGAAAAAATCCGTACTCACACAGACATGTTTTCCACATGTCATTTATCGACGGTTAAAAGAATTCTGAACGCTTCTTTCTTTATAAAGCTCCCTCTATGAGTAAGAAAAAAAAAATATCGTATTTACCGTCATATCAGGCGATTTATAAAAATATTTTTTTTTTCACTGCGAGTCACGTCAGTTGCTTTCTGGGCATTCGTCGGTCCAACGAGACAAAAACAAATGGAATCCTTCCACCCCCGCAATAAGCCTGAAGCCTAAAAAACGACTAAATTCCGGTGTACGTGCACGCGCATTCGTTAAATGCTACGTAATCGTTCGAGGTCCATTATTAATATCCCCAATCATCAGGAAGCAAGAATCTCTGGAGAAACGATTGCCAGCCGAGCGTAACGACTTCGGCCCCGACAATTGGAGCGATATAAGGTTCCTCGCGCACACGGGATTCTCTCGTCGAGAGTTATATCGCACATCCGTTTATCCCCAGGACGAGCACGGAACAGAACTCTCGTCCTTAATCCCCCGTGGACCAAACGGGGCTCGTTGAAGAGGTGGCGGTGCCCGGCAAGAGACGTTACATACGTGTATCTCTGTGTGTCTTTGTCACTCGGCCCATCGAGAGCCCTGGCGATAGTCACGCTTCCGTTCGCCGCAATAATATACCCAACTATAAATCTCGCTCGCATGTATGCGATATAATGACACATTGACCGGATGTTGTAATTTTGCCAAGTTTATTTGACGCGAGAACTCGGCTCGCACAATCGAGAAAGGTAATGCTAAGATTTTGAAAATTTGCACGCGTTTTGGGCAGAAATGGCAAAAAGTAATTGAATCAACAATTAAAAATTACAATTACTACGGTAATTGATAATTTAATTCCTTTGCAACAGATTATTGAAGTAACTAGTTTAACACAAGTACGAAGTGTAATTAATTACTGTGTAATTTAATTGAAAGCTAATCTTATACAAATCAATCGATTACATATTAATTGAAATAATGTAATTGTGCGTGTTACAAAAAATCTGAGTTACAGTTCTTGCAATTCACGAACGCGAGTGGACCTTACATGTGGTAATTCGTGTAATTGCACAGAAGTGTTCGCTGTTTGCGTGTCTACCAGGCACTAAAGTTGTGTGTTTCTAAAGTTGTCAGTCGCATAATTAGATTACAACGTAATTGTATTACAAAGTATTTGAATACATTCTAATCAGATTACTGTGTAATTAAATACATTTTAACAGATTACATAATATGTACTGGGTAATTTAATTACAGTGTGATGAAATGCAATTCAATGAGATTACTCTATAATTGAATTACTTTGTAACCAAATTAATAATCAAATTACATTGTAATTTAGTTATGCCCATCACTGGTTTTGGGTCCTCGTGGAGGATACTTTCGTGAATTGTTTTCTCGATATTGTAATGGAAATGTGTTCGGAGGGCTTGAAAACGTCGAAAAAATTATGTTTCGAAAAAGGCATGCATGTATTTTTTAAACGCTAAAATTTCTACGGTTTTATTGAGATATCTGGCAACATTTTTGCGCGGCGAATACATTTTTTTACTTATTTTTGGAGTACTAATTTTATTAAAAAGATTGTAAAATTGCAGAATTTTGTAAAAAAAAATTGTAAAATATGCGGAATTTTTTTAAAACTTAAATTTGTAAAATTGTAAAACATTATGAAATTGTAAAACTTTATACAAGTTTGTAAAACTGAAATTTGTAAAACTTTGTAAACCTGTAGAGAACTTAAATTTGTAAAACTCTGTAGAACTAATTTTTTTTTAACGTTGTGAAACTTACAAAACTGAAATTTGTAGAATTTTGTAAATTTTGAAGAAAGAATTATATAGAAAGTTTTTTTCTAAATTAATTTAGAGCATATTGGAAAACGCGTTCGATTTCAATGGGAGTTTTCATTTCCAAAAAAATGTCTTTTCGCCTCGTAACTTTTTCACATTTTTTTTTAAATATCTCATTGCATTTTTGTACGATAATAGAGTATATACACACACGATATATTCGGGTTCAAGTTTTTAGAAATCGGCGAGAGAGTTCACATGTCGAGGGGGTTCCGAACAATTTTTGGCATATACAGAGTATCGTAGTAGAAACGTTATGGTTGAATTTCACAAAAATTGGTGGAAGGGTTCAGATTTTATCGGGCTTTGAATTTCCAAACAAATCTCTTTACCTCCTAAATTTCCCAAAATTTCAAATATCCAGATAATTTTGGCACATGAATAGAGTATTATAGTAAAAAAAAGTCATGGATTGATTTTGCGAAAATCGAGTAAAGGATTGAGACTTTAAGACGGTTCGAATTTCGAATAAAACATTTTCACACCGTACCTTTCTTAAAACGTGAAATGCTTGAGCAATTTAGTGAACCCAAATAATTCATCATTGATTTATTATTTGAGGACATGAATTCGACTCGGTTCAAGAACGAATCATTGGGAGCTGTCACAAAGAAATTATTTTCGCGCTTACATACCTGACGTCGTCCGTGAGGGTCTCGTCACCCCTCATCCAAAGAACGGACTCGTTCAGCCCCGGTATAACGTCCCGTGCTTCGCATCGAAGCTTAAGTGCGCTGCCAGCTTTAAGGTGTCTTTCCCCGGAAATCGGACGTCCCGAATCGTCGGTTATCGTCAGCAACGGGGCTGTAACAATAAATGTATGCACATTCGTAGATCTGAGCTGTACGGGCATCAAGATTATTTTGTGAGAAAAGAAAGGATATCTCTGAGGCTGAGAGACAGAGAGAGAGAGAGAGAGAGAGAGAGAGAGAGAGAGAGAGAGAGGGAGAAAAAAAGGAGAGGGAGAGAGATTTTATTCGAATTGATTTAATTTAATATATTCTAAAAATAGAATAAACTATTTTAGCCGAATAAATTTTCCAAAAAGTTATATATATTATAAAAAAATCACATGACCAAATAAACCTAAAAGAATAGAACAAAAATAGCTTGCTATCGGGCAAGTCGAATGTGTATGGAAACATGTTTTATGCTTTCATTTGGCGTAATATTGACGTTTCGTAAATAACTCCGTGATATTTATGGGCAGTGAAAAATTTCCCATCGGATAAATCGTTGAAATGATGTGAAAGTCGGGGCCGGGTTGAAATTCCGAACTTAGAATGATCAGAACGCTCAAAATTCCGAATTTATTAGCTAGTACTCAATACTTCGAGAAATGTATAATTCCAAAATTTTGTAAACAGAATTATCATATAGCCGAAAATAATAGTACACTAAGGAATTAAATGATAATAATCATGGGGGCGACTGATAAAGCGTCGACATGAAAACACAGCACATAATACAAGTATCAACTTCCCGCAATTGGAGAGACCAAAGTTCCGAAAAATTGTAGTGTTAGAAATTCGAGTTCCTGAATGGCGAAGGTTTGTACAGGGAAAAGTTCCGAAAATAAGAATATCGATAAGAATCATCGATAGCTAAACATCCTTACATTATATGTTCACAATAAAACGTGAAGGATGATCAAAATTCTGAAAAAATTCTACCACGAAGGATTAAAACTCCGAAAGAATACTACCCCGAAAGATCAAAACTCCGAAAGAATTTTACCCGAAAGACCAAACCTCCGAAAATCTGAACACCGTCAAAATAAACGCGTTAGGCTAACTTGCTATCTGCTTTATGTGTGAGTTTTCGCAATTTTGAAGGATCTGAACGTTCTTTATCGGAATCTTATACTATCTAAATTTCATTTTTCGCAAACTGGATGATCGAAGCTATGATTTCCGGAGTCCAAAAGTCTCGTGAACCTGACGAATCTCGTATTAGCTTCTATTATATTTAAATTTTCTGCTATAGCTCGTTTTCTATGTATAATAAAAATTTCGGAATTTCGTGGCATGCTTAATATTGCATATTCGGAGTTTTGTATGTCGTATTACTGGTCGTTCAAATAAAGCGTTGATCTTCTTCATACTATTTCTGAAAATTATCTCGCATAAGAAATTATATGTGTATCCTTTTTCTTTCGCTACTCGTACCGTTCTACATCATCTACAGTCAACTGTGTAGACTTTCGCTGGCATGATCTTTACGAAACTTTAGTTTCGGAACATTAAAATTAGGAATTTTAAGCCGTCGGAGCATTCAAAGTTCGGAATTTCGATCCGGCACCTGAAAGTCGAAAAAAAAATTCTACCTTTTTGGCTACTTTCCAAAATGGCTCAAAATCCTGAAGTTTCAAACAGCTGTAACAGCGGACCTATTCGAGTCGCGGAGACTTATTGGTGGCGTTTCCGAAAAGGACTTTAGTAGACTTAGAAAATGCTGCTTGGTTCGTCCCGACATCTCAATTAGTTTTCCCGGAAAGTGCACTTGAAAGTGCACTTGGAAAAATTCACGAAAATTGATGTCCCGACATTGAAATTGTGCAAAAAATAAAAAAAACTATCGCAGCTCGATGAATCAAGAGGCACTTTAAGAGCAAACAATTGCGAAGAGAATGCGCGCAAAGCGGGGTTCCAAATCGAAACACAAAATAAATGAGCGACGATTGAGTGAAGAAACTTTCTTTTGGCCAAAGTGAGATAAAAATATAAATTTTAAATATTTTTTCTACAAGTCTATATCAATATATCTGTACCCTCTGAATAAGAATCCACCATTAATTGCGCCCAAAACCCTCAATATTTATTGAAAATCGTTGAAAATATATGGAATGTGGTTTTCCCCCTTAAGCTTGCTATCCGGAAAAAATGCAAAAATACGTAAATTTTAATTTTATTCCCTTTTTAAAAGTATTACCTGTTTCATTCGATTCAATGCACCGGGAAAAATAAAGGGGTGGTTTATCCCTTAAGAGGAGAAAACACTTTAAACGCCCAAAAATGGGACATTTTTCATGATTTTTTTTAAAGGTGATAAAATAATCGCATCATTAAATTTTTTTGACATTATCTTATTACAAATTTCAAGTGTTAAATTTTTTTTAACAGAACAAAATGGCGGCGTTATAAGGTATGCCTTTAGGAGTCGTTTGCGTCATATCGAAAAGTTCTTTATTTGTCTGATTTTTTCTATTGATCTGAAATAAAAATCAAAAATATTGTTCGATTATTGACATGTGTAAGAAAAGGATATACCTACAAAAATATGAAGAAGTATAAATTTAAAAATTAAGTAGGCTTTTCAATCAAATTATCATATTTTTGACCATTTTATCGACAATGTTTACCCCAAAAAAGTAATTTATTTACGCTATAACCTTTAAACTTTAGGTATATCCTTCCGATAATGTTATAGTGAGAAACCTCCCAAAATTTCAGCCGGATCGATGAATAACTTTTTGAGCTATAACATGAGTCGTTGTTGAAAATGCAGTTTCGAGATAATCGCGTTTAAAGTTTCCCTAGTTTACAGAATGCGGTTCCGGAGCGCTCTCGACTATGTTTTATAACTTCGTAAATATTTCATATTTTGAGTTTTGGATTTTCCAGTATACTCTCAATAAAATATACTTACGAAATATGTGAAAAAAATCGACTTTTTGAACACTGTAAAGGGTTTTCCCCCCTTAACTTTTGTTTTTTTTTCCTTTAATATACCTATAGTGGATTTCTGATCGTATTGCAATAATAGAATTTTCATTTTTGTTTAACTGAAATCAATGGATGGCTTGCTGGTATATTGGATTCACTCTGAGGGGTGGTTTCACTCCTTGAAGCTCTTTTTCCTCCGATGGAAAAAAATACGTATAGTTTTTAATGCTCTACCAGATACATGAGTTCCAACAAAATCACCGGCGGATACCAAGTGATGTTTCTTGTAACACAAATGACAAATATTACAAATAAAGAATAAAAATAAAATACAGCATAATCATATATTTCGATTGATATTTCACATCAAGCCTATACGCTCCTCCGCACAAAGAGAGCGAGCGAATCTAAAAGAAACGTTTTTTGCCGGTAAAAAAAAAATTAACATTGCATAGTGCCAAGATATCCGACCCATCCGTTTGTCTCAAATCGATTGGCCCCGTTATTCGGCTTGCATACCACAAAATACCGTATACCGTGTCGCAATCACCCCTTTCGTCGTTTAACGTGTATACCGGGGTCGTAAACCAAAAAAACGTATAAAAGAGAAAAGATTTATCAGACACGAACACACGTGTATGCATACGTGTAGGTTCGTGTGCATGTAGTATGTGTGCACGTGCAGCTTTGATTCGTTGGATTGCGAGCGAGCGTTCAAGTGTAATCGTTGCGAATTGGATCATACGTTTAATCTTGTACATGCGGGCTTTTCATTGATCGATATGTATACGACAATCGAGATTTCGAATTTGATTCTTGTCTCTCTTCCGTACATTTTTTTCTCTTTTCTCTCTGTGTCTGCCTTCTTTTACCTTGCTCGTACTTTTTTTTCTTTTTTTGTTCGCTCTGTCTCTCTCTCTCTCTCTCTCTCTCTCTCTCTCTCTCTGGATCCACGTCTACCATCGAGGCCATAGAAATCCCCCTAGTATCGAAAAGATTTAGTGTTCATACGAACGAACCACATATTGTCTATTGCGACCACGTTTGCTCTTCTCTCTCTCTCTCTCTCTCTCTCTCTCTCTCTCTCTCTCTCTCTCCCTCTCTCTCTCTCTCTCTCTCTCTCTCTCTCTACCTCTCTCTCTCTCTCTCTCTATCTCTCTCTCTCTCTCTCTCTCTCTCTCTCTCTCTCTCTCTCTCTCTCTCTCTCTCTCTCTCTCTCTCTCTCTCTCTCTCTCTCTCCCCCTCTCTCTCTCTCTCGCTCTCTCTCTTTCTCTCTCTCCCGCATTCTTTTTCCCGTCGATGCCCTGCCGTGTCCTCGGAGGGCGTGCAGCGCTATCGGCGATTCATAAACCTCTCCCCCATTATGTTTTTGAGTTATGGGGAGAATAAGATGACGACAAAAAAATGGCGTCAGAAAAATTAAAAGCATGCATCGTCGGCAAAAAAGAAAGGGGGGATTTTTTATTGCGGCCAGTAAGGTCGTTTTAAAAATGGCTTTAGCGAATTGTTGAATTCTTCCGTCTCCATGTTTCCATGTGTCGAACTGACTTAAAATCGAATTATTTCTTTTTTAGAAAGCTTTGTTTTTTTTTTATTCAGATTTTCGTGGCAGAATCGTTAATATTTTTGGAATAGTCAGGAAATCATTTGTAGAAAAAGTGTTCGGATCTCGTCATTGTTCTGTATAATTTTTCTGCAATAATTTGAATTCTGAAGAATTTCGAATTAAAAAAAAAATATTCGCGGTGGCTGTATTTATTGTAAATGTCGAAACATCGAGCCGAAATTTTGTACGCAGGTATGTTTGGTATCGAATAAAGAATCGACCCTGAACTGAGTCACATTTTTTCGAGTTTTAAAAATTTCATTTTTCATAGTTTATTTCATGTTTGATATTTTTAACGTTATCTCGTTGCTTTTAGATATCTGACTAATTTTTCGCAAAGAAATAGAGTAACACACTGCAGGGTATGTGTGGATTCAATTTTGGGTGAATCGTGAAAGGGCTTAATATTCTAAGGGGGTTTAAATTTTCAATAACACATTATCAGGGTATAACTTTTTGCAAATTTCAGATGCTTAAATAGATTTTTACTCATAAGTAGAGCAATACAAGGTAGGGGTAGTGATTCCATTGAGCGAAAATCGTCGGGAAAGTTTAGATTTTGAGTGCGTTTGAATTTCTTGAATATTTTTTTTGATTAAAAAAGAAAATAATAATATTTATCTTATATGAAAAAATAATGTTTAATTTATATGAAAAATAATACTTACTTTTATATGAGAAAATTTCATATAAAATCACTATTATTAACCCTAGAACTACAAACCGGGGTAGATTATTACCCCAGACGAATTTTTAACTCCGCTCCTAAGTTAGTCAGTGACATTATTGACTCCGGACCTGCACCATAATTCAGTTCAAGGTTCTAACAGCGGAGTCAGGTCGTGAGCGCACTCAGTTCTTTATTTACTGCGATGGAGTGAAGACGTGAAGCGCGTGTGGGGTTGATATCTACCCCGGTTTGTAGTTCCCGTTAGTGTTTTGTGTAGGTAAGTTGATTTTCTGTTTCTTGCTGATAAAAAATTTATTTCACGTATTATAACGTTATTTGAGGGTAAAGCATTGGATATATCATTTTCGGCGATGATTTTTATATTTTACGTACCCATACAATGGGAGCAGCGTAAAAAATTGATACGCATTTCATGTTGTGGCAGATAATGGCGAAAAAATATAATTTGAGGAACATCGATGCACTGACGAAAACTTTGATGCAATCCGAGGCTGCCAGAGAATCGGCAATCGATATTGTTTCGGATGAGGATGACAACCAATGAGCGGATCGGAGTCGAAGGACGATGCCGACATTTTTTTTTCATATTTCGTATAGCAGAAACCAAACAAATATACTTGGAAACCAATGTTTCATGGCTTTTTCATTGACTTTTTCCATATATCAGCTCCCCAATTTTTTGCATTTTCAGAGTCCCAAATAAATAGACTTTTTTGGCGAAACATCGTGATGATATTTTTTTTTCTAGAAGTCTAATGTGTTCTCTTTACAACCGCATTTGAAATTTGAAAACCGGTTGATTAGAACAACAGATATGAATTTTTGTTTGCAAAATGACGTTTTGGCTGTTTTTTTAGCACTTTCAGGTATTTAAATCGATTTTTCACTGACTAAACTGTAATGTAATTGAATTTGAGTTTCACCATTCTCTTCTGTATGAAAAAACGAAGAGTTTCATGTACCTACGAGTCTCATTACTGCTTTTAGAACGATTGTACGAACAAGAAACGCGTGGGGTAAATATTTACCTCGGTTTGTACCTTAAAGGTAGAAAAAATGGGTTTGTAGTTCTAAGGTTAGATATCACTGTACAAAATCAAAATGTTCAAGTTAGAAACTCACACTAATTGTTTCCCTCATTAATTTTATTTCGCTCCCAAAGCTTGTGAGCATTTTTTTACCTCAAGCTCTGCGCGCTAGAAAAATAAAAAATCTGCCATTCTCATACTCCACTACCAATGGATCTTACATATGAAAAAATAATACTTATTTTATATGAGAATATTTCATATAAAATTAATATTATTAAATTTCACTGTACAAAATCAAAATGTCCAAGTTGGAAACTCGCACTAACTATTTCCCTCATTAATTTTATTTCGCTCCCAAAGCTTATAAGCATTTTTTTTACCTCAAGCTCTACGCGAAAGTAAAATAAACAATCAACCATTCTCATGCTCCACCACCAATGGATCTTCTTATTCATTTTATTTAAAAAAATCCTCCACGCACTTAATTCCGTACCAAAATTGTTTAGCCACATTGCCGTGATTAATTAACTCTCATCAAGCGCGCCTTTCGTACACTTTTTCTTTTTTGTGGCTTTGCCATTCAATTTTTCCGCCATAACCAGGTCGAGCGGGCTAAACTCTCGGATAAATTTGGGTACGTGGTCTCGTAGGTAGGTACGAGTTTTGGTCGCCTCTGGAATTCTCTATCTCCGAATTCGCCATGCAGATCGCATTGCACGAACGCCCTGGCTTGTACGAATGATTCTTTTCATCGGGAAAACCGCTATTAGGATTCAGAGCAACTTCCTGACTGCAATTCTCGAGAGGGACAGAACGGGCTATGCAAATTCGATGGGAACAGCGCCGCTATCCCTGAAACGTAACGGCGTGTTTCTCGTGGCTTTCCACAGCGATCCAGACATGAGTCGGGTTTTCGACATTTGTATTATATATGAATACATATATATATATATATATAATGGCAGACGAGGCCAAGCTGAGCTAGACTATTCGTTTTGGCTCCGGAGTGACACCGTCAGTACATCTGTTGCTTGATGAAACAAAAGGACCCCAACCAAAATCATACTGCTGAAAGCGCATATTTTGTTTTTTCGCAAAACCAAAAAAAAAGCATTCGAAACGACGTAACCTTGGAGTTTGCTACGCAAACGTTTTTCCTTTTTTAATTGCTTAGTTTTTAAAGTACAGGATTGGTGGGCAGAAATCACGTTGCAGAGTTTTGGCTATTTTTCTTTCATCGTATCATTTGAGTGTGGAATGTCACACATGGGTCTGATGGATCGACGGTAGCTTGCGCGGCTTCGTAATCCTTCCGTTGGTACATCGAGGCACCGAATAATTGTACGATAAAAAAACTGAGCGAGCCCGTATCGAGGTGGCGTGAAGAACTCAGTGTCACATTTCGAAGCATGCAGGAGAAAAGTTCGAAATCGGTCGGATAACCAATTTTTTCAAGTATATCGAAGTGGTCGATTTTCTATTCAGTAGCCCTGAGCGCAATTTCCTCTTTATGTAATGGACGAATGTCTTTTTTTAGAATTTTTTTAAGCATTTTTTTCACAAAATTCTGCATTTTATTTTGCATCTTGTTATAACTTCGGAACAAATAATGTTTTCACGATTTACTCATTTTATCCGTGTTGAAGAAAGTCTGGCGTTTGTTTCGACTATAATTACAGTTAAAAATACTTATTTTTTCATAAGTTATAAACAAAATAGAATCGTCGACGTGGGAGACCGTAATAAATTAAAACCTAGTGAATAAATACATCGAAAAACATTTTTTGAATTCATTAATCGAATTAATTCAAATTTCATCCATCGAGTTAATTTAGACAATTTTCCATGACTTGATTCAATATTTATTCATCGAATTAATTCAAAATTCATTCATCGAATTGATTCAAAATTCATTTCGCGAATTATTTCAAAATTCATTGATCGAATTAATTCAAAATTCATTCATCGAATCAATTAAAAACTTATTCGTCAAATTAATTCAAAATTCCCTCGAATTCACAACAAGTTGCGATTGTACCAGTCGTGTATTGAAGCTGAAACGATTGCTGAATGACGGCGCATTCAGCAATTGAACACGAAAATAAAAGCGATTATACGTTAATTTTTTCTAAATAAAAAACTACGCTCCCCTATTGTTTGCAAATTAGAACAAGCTGAAAAGTAGGAGGCGTATTTGCACATTTTGCATCAATCCATCACAATATTTTTACGATAGACCTGCACGAGCTGAAAAAGTTTAACACTCTCACATCTGAATATTTATGTCGAAAGATTATTCTGAGTATACTGATCGTTACGCGGTGGATCGCGCTACCAAAACGCGTCTAACTCCAGATTGATCGTCCCAACGGAGCACTCCGAAAGGACATTATACCCGATATCGTGTATTCGATATGGATTTACCGTCGTATAATATAATCGATCGACAATTTCGTCGAACGTAATCGAGAACCAAAGACGATCAGTTTCGTGCAAATATATATATATATATATATATATATATATATATATATATAGATATAGATATATATGGCAATACGTCGTATGTAATTATACGATGTTCTAGCTCCCCGTGCGGACTATTAATATTAATGACGTTGTGTGTTCGAGGCTCATGTACATGTAGCTTAAAATTGAATTATTTGTGATTGAATAATCAACTCGAAGCGACGTGGTCGACCGTACCGTGATTATCGAAGTGGATCATCATATTTGTGTTATTACCAGATCATTATCAAATCGACCATACCAATATCATTATTTGTACAAAAACTATATATATATATATATATTTCGGAAGACTGACATTTCCGGTAGGTCTGTGAAATGTATTTGACAGGGAGAGGATCAATATCTCTGAATCAACGTTTACATTTGTAAGCCTTTTGGCTTTTGATTGTAATCAAATGAATAGATCAATCGATTGATGTCGTATTTGTGAAAGGACAAAAATGTGTAATTTAATCAATTAAGTTGATTACCTAAGTCAACTAATTAATTGAAATGATTAATTTAATGTCGCATTTTGGTGATGAGTTCAACTAAAAAGTTTATCTCACCCAAATGTGCCATTATGTTTCAAATATGTTTACTCAATTAATAAATATGTTTGAAGAATAAATATTCAATTAATAAATTTCGTCAATTATGCCAATTAATTGTCGTTTTGTCAGTTATGTCAATTCAATGTCGTTCTAACAATTAATTTTCGTTTTGTAATTATGTCAATTATGTGAATTAATTGTCGTTTTGTCAATTATGTCAATTAATGGCCGTTTTGTTGGTTATGCAAATTAATGGCTGTTTTGTCGACAATGTAAATTAGTTGTCGTTTTGTCAATTAATACATTGTTTGCCAATAAATGACGATTAATTGACATTTTTTATCAATTAATACATTGTTTGCCAATAAATGACGATTAATTGACATTTTTTGTCAATTATGTCAATTAATCGTCGTTTCGTCAATGATGTCAATTATTTGTCGTTTTGTCAATAATGTCAGTTAATTATCATAATTGTCAATTATGTTAGTTAATTGTCATAATTGCCAACTATGTCAATTAATTGCTTTTTGTCAGTTATTTCAATTAATTCTCATTTTGTCAATTATGTCAATTAATACATTGTTTGTTAATTATGTCAATTTATTAAATTAATTAATTGTTGTGAGCTAAAGGACTACGGTCGATGGCTCGTTGGCAGTGCCGTACTATCAAAAATTAAAAAAATAAACACTATAAATATGTAAACCTTACCCCTCATATGTATACCAGACACTGTCAATAAACACGTTTACTACTACTAATTCTTGTTTTATCAATGATGGCAATTAGTTGTCGTTTTTTCAATTACGCCAATGAATTGTCGTTTTGTCGATCACGTAAATTAATTGTCGGTTTGTCAATTGTGTCAGTTAATTATGAATTGTGTCAGTTAGTTGTGACTTATGCCATTTAATTGTAATATTTGAATGAATAGAAAATTGAAGGGAACCATTCGCGTAAATGGTCAATGTACGCTAACGGGTACATTGATGCCACGAAAGTGTTACGGATCGTTCGGCAATCTTTGATGCCTTGATCCAACGATGAATCAAGCTGTCCTTTGTCGTTAATTCACATTGAAACGATGGCGCAACGGAGTGGCTGAGGTGAGGGCTCGTACTCTCGAGCTCGAGGAGCGCATCGCACAGTTATATACACAGTGTACATTATTATACAAGGGACGTTCATAGAGCTAGGATACGTGAGCACGAGGAACGGCCTTCTCGAATAGGTACCGGCGAGTTAATGTTAATTGCTTCGAGACGCGACTACGCCAGAGGCGTCCGGAATGAGATATATTGCTCTGGACGTAACAACGCCCTCTGTGTTACTATCCCGGTGTGTACGTGTATTCGGCACGCAAACTCACGGGGTGCAGTTATTACGACCGGTGCATCAGCCTCCGCACACAATTGTGGAATTAAACGAACAAGACGGCAGTGCTCTCCGGACGAAATATTACCGGGGACATATCGACGTTGCAGAGAATATCTGAAGATTTGTATTATTCTGAACAACAAAACGTAGAATACTCCTGCAATTTGGTCGCTTTCGAAGTACGTCTTGATTTCTTTTTTTTCGAATCAATTTGAATGGACTTAAATCGGGAAAGAGTTGCACGTTAATTCTCATTATTTTACGACGCTTGCAAAGTTTTTTTTCGTTGCTTCTTCAGTGGTGATTCTCCCACGGAGGAAGCTTTGCCAGTTCGAAAAAAAAATATTGAGGAAGCAGCGTGCAAGTTTTCATTTTGCACGATTTTTTCCTTGTCTAGCATCTGGGCGTTTGCATTTTTTTATTTTCATTTTTTTCGTGGATAATGTCGTGTTCGATATAACTTGCGTAAATGTATAACTATTGAGACGGAACGTGAGTCACGTTTGAATTTTTTGTTGTTGAAAAATATTAATGAACAATGAAATTATTAACGAATGGATAAATATATCGAAAAAGCCTCCTGTCATTCTGTAGAAAATGTTATAAACTATGCTCTGTCCGAATTTGAAGTAAATCGGACCGATGGATTTTTAAACGCGACGTACACGGATTCATGAAACATAGCATCGAGAAAAAGGCAGAAGAAAAAGGGTGAATCCCAGCAGGGCAGTTCGACAAAACACTTCACACAAATCGTCATAACTCGGACAATTTTTTTATTCTTCTTACAAAACCTGGACAAATCTGGACAATTCTTACAAAACCTTTGTTCCAAATCAAGACTAATTGTAAGCTATAGAACTCTACAACAAAATAAATCGTACTGTCGAAAGTGCGAGTTTATGCAGACCTCTTAAGATTCAGGGGTGTGCACTCAAAGAACTAAATCTTAACTAAATATTAGGTGTGTGCATAAGGGATTTTTAAGAGATTTCGTAACTGGTACTATATCGCATCGGGTCATATTGTTATTAATTTTATGTTAACGCATCGTCACGTGGCTTTAGTTTTTAGTATGTGTCATGTTGCCGAAGTGTAAAAGACATATTTTTTTTGAGCGTTCAATATGTAGAATTTTGTGCGAACAAAACGCAATTTGCAGAAAGTTTTACTTTTTTGCTTCCATTTGAAGAAAAGTGCTGTTAAAAGTTAACGATTGCTGTCGGAAGCTTATGGCGATTATGCTTTATCGATTTCAACATGTGAGTACTGGATTCAAAGCTATAAAAAATATGATTTTGACCCGGAAGATAAGGAACGTCCAGGCCAGTGGAAAAAGTTTGAAGATGAGGAAGTGGAAGCTTTACTCGATGAAGACCCGAGTTAAATGCAAAAAGAACTTGCAGAATCATTAAATGTTGATCAACATCAAATGTTATCAACAACCCGAGTGGAAAGTACAACTTATCAACGCCTGAGCTAGAAAAATTACATTTTGACTCGTCACTACCAAGTCGTTTCAGCTAGTAACTGTCCAGCCTTGCAACGCTTTCGCCGTCTAGTGACTGGGTACAGAAAATTCGGTGGTGACTAGATAGAAAAAATAGCTCATAGCTCTATAATGTTTCTTCCCTAGAAAATGTGTAAAAATGTTATCGCACATTATTTATATCACTGCGCAATTTTACGATGTTCTTCCTCATCTGCCGATTTTCGTTATGAATATTTGCGCTACCAATATAATGATATACTCATTAGAAAATGCATCAGAAAAAATCTTGCGTTTAGGGTGGTTTTGATCCTGGTACCTCTGGGTTATAAATCTATGACGCTATCCACTGTGCCAGTTCTACTTACTTCATTTATTAATTTCGCATCGTCTGCATATGCAAAAAATTACGTTAATAAGAGATGGGTGGAAAAAACAAATTTAAATAACATTATCGGATTGATCATTTTTTTTTGCGTCAAGAGTTATATCTGCATAGAATTACATAACCTCATATTGAATTTGTCCAAAAATTTATCCCGGCTAGTGACGAATCAATGAGCACGATGTCACTGCAACGAATGCTATCCATTATACAAACTACAAATAACGATATAAACATTATATAAACTAATCACGATCGACTGGGTAGTGACTAATTGAAGAGATCCTGGCCGTAGTTGGCTAGTATTGGCTAGATCATCGCAAGATACCCACTTGAAGATTTTTCTTTTCATTCACAACGCCATCTGTAACTCAAATTGCTTGGCCAGCCGTCAGCCATTTGCTCTATGGAACTACAAATAGCCACATAACCTCACTGTGCCATTTGTGACCATAACTGGCTAGCCAGTTACGACTTAGTAACAAGATTGTATTAGGTCATATCATAATTCGGTGGATACTTTTATTTTTTCACAGTTGCCATCCTGTTTGTGATAAGTTTGAGATTATGTTACTGTTATGTAGTGTTGACGTTTACATTTCAGAAAACATACGCAATTTATTTTTACGCATCGTTTCGACAATGGAAGAATTGAAAAAGTCTGTAACTGTGCAAGAACAACGCGCATTTTTGAAAATTTGTGCTCTGCTGAATTATTCAGCTGGACTATCGGGAAATCTTCCGCACAAAGCAGTAGGCAAGAACGCGCTTAAGCAAAGTGCAGTGACGAATTGGATGAAATCGTTCAAGGAGGGACGGACAAATACTGGAGATGCACCGAAGTCGGGTTGACCAAGATCGCCTTCCAGACAAGAAAGGAAAGAACGAATCCAGGAATTCTTGCGATGCTTGCGATGCATTAATGTCATCTTCGCACAACTGAACGTACCTTTCGCATCGGTAGAAAGAATATTAAGAGACGATTTATGTATGGTGTACAAGCTCGGCGAATACGTTCCTCATTCGTTGTCGCCTTCCCAGAAGGAGAAGCAAGTTGATATCGCACGTGTGAACTTGTTGGGGCTTAGTCATCGCAACGATGACCTAAGAAGATTCATTTGCCTGGACGAAAGTTGGGTCGAATTTTTCACCCCCCTGCAAAGACATCAAGCTCGCTCCTGGGTCAGACCAGGCACATCAGACTAGCCCATACCACGCGCAGAGTTGCACGAGAGGAAGGTCTTGTTGATAGTGGGCATGGGTGTTCACGGCGTGGCATTTTGGAGGACTTATGAGGAAAATATCACAATGACGGCCGAACGCTATAAATCGTTTTTGGAGGAATATATCCTAAGATGGGCGGTACATCGCAACATTAGAACACCAGTGCTACTTCATGACAACGCTAGACCCCACAAAACCTACGCAGTTCTGGAGTTAATCGAAGACAGGAGTTGGATTGAGTTGCCTCATCCACCATATTCACCTGATATGAGCCCGTGCGATTTCAACTGCTTTGGCCATCTGAAGCGTCAGTTGTCTGGCCATCGATATAACAACAAAGAAGAATTGGATTTGCCATTAACACCGCAATTACTAGCCTTAATGAAAATGGAACATTTTCCGGGGTCAATGGCATCCCATCAGTCTGGCAGCGTGTCATTGATAGTGGAGGGGACTACTAATTATTACACAAGAATATCATTTATTATTGAATAAAAAATAAAAGATTTTTTGAAAAATAAAAGTGTCCACCGAATTATGATAGGACCTAATATTTTATCGTAAGGCATAAAATCGACATCTGTAATCGCGATCGGCTAGGCAGCGGGTATCCAAGAAATACATAGCCGCAGTTAGCTAGCGTTGGCTAGTTTATGGCGAGATACCCACTTGAGAATATTGTGGAATCGCAACGCCATCCGAAACTCGAGTTAGCTAGCCAGCCATGAGTGATTCGCTAGATGATAAGTCGTGTAGTCACATAACCTCACATTATCATTCGTAACCATGGTTGGCTTGTCCAGTACGGCCTAGTTACTAGGTGGCATTTTTATCGTAACGCAGCGATATCTATATTGAAAATCGATTAGACAGCGAACCGACAAGGGCTGGATAACAAAACATTCAGAATATTACTAGCTCATAGTGAGGCAGACATTAGTCGTTTCGTACAAGGTCAATTGGGCAAGCCAGTTACTAGCTCGTAACTCAGGCAGGCTAGCACAATTTCTACTCGGGAACAATTGATCCAATTGACCCGAATATTGAAGCAAAAACGGCCAGATTACGCGAAAAGACACGACAAAGTGATTTTCCACCACGACAATGCTCGGCCTCATCTTGCAAAACCGGTCAAGGAAACTTTTAAAGCGCTCAACTGGGATATCCTACCACACCCGTCGTATTCTCCATATATTGCTCCTTCCGGTTACAACCTATTTCGATCGATGACTCCTGGCTTGTCGGAGCAGCGCTTCCATTCTTCTGAGGATGCCAGAAAATGGGTCTATTCGTGGATAGCCTCTAAAGATGTGTCGTTCTTTCGACGTGGAATCCACCTATTATCAGCAAGGTGGGAAAACGTAGTGGCTAGTGTTGGACAATAGTTTGGATCAATTTGTAAACATTCTTTCATTATAAAGCCGCATTTTTACCGAAGACATCGCGTAAAATGAAAGCCCACTCCTATAATATTCCACCAACTTCAAATAAAAAACTACAAAAGTCGGGATAAGTAAATATTGATCCTTCCGATTTATGCACTTCCCTATATTTGTTCAAAAATACTTCCCAGCTCTCATGCGTTATGAAACTTTTATCTTCTCTCGCAACTCTTCAACCTTCTCATCTTGTCATATATCGATCTAATTTTCGTGAGTTCATATGTCTGTCTTTTCTGCTCAGTCGTATCGATCTTTTGTCTCCCGAGGGATTTCACTCGTCCGGAGCCTCGTTGCGTCTCTCTAGACCGGATGTGAATTGTTTGGCAAAAGTCGTTGACGAGCGAAGAAATAGGAAAAAATTGATGCGGAAGATAAGAGTGGAGAAAACGGTTGTTCGATCGATTCTCGGCCCGGCTAGCGGAGACCTCAAGACTTTGAGTGAATTTTCCACCGAGACAAACAGAAACTCGTCTCTCTCTCTCTCTCTGACTCTCTCTCTCTCTCTCTTTCTCTCTCTCTCTCTCTGCCGAAATGGAGGTGCGCGCGGAAGTCAGCAAACAACTGGGAGTTCGAACTTCATTTCCGGAACTTCTTTATCCTTCGATACAACATATTTCGTTTCGCAGATGGAGGAAAAATAGCTATAGCCGACATACAATTCTCATATATATTTATAGAAAGGCTCGTCCAAAAAGTGACGACCAAACTAAAAAATATAGATGCCCATCCGAATCACCCCCGGGTAGGTTCTACGATCTTTTTTACTTTTCGAGGAAAAAGTGTCATTCGCATTTGCTTCTCCACTCGCACATGCGTAAACCTTATGAAGAGTCATATATTAAATAAAAGCTGAAACTTGTGCCGACGTTGAAAAAAAGTATCCATCAAGATACATTACGTATAAGAAGTTTAATTATATTCTGAATATGGAAGGAAAAAACCTGTATTTTCGATGCATTTCGCTTTTTTATTTCCAAAAAGGCAAAAACGCGTCGCAAACTCACGAAAAAATATGCGCCATGTACGGAAAGAATGCCGTTATCATAAGATCGTGTCGGAAGTGGTCTGCGAAATTTCTTTGTGGAGATTTTGATCTCCAAGACGCTTCTCGCTCCGGTCGGCCAGTCACTACTGATGTCGATGAAATCAAGTCTTAAGGGCTTACATACACCTAGGTCGGTAAAAAAGATCGATTTTTCAAAAATATGCTTATTCGAAAGTACTATCCTTTGAGTATCGACCCTGAAAATTTCATAACGAAATTCGCAGTAATGACGAAGTTATAGAGTTTTGTAACTGACCGGGTGAGCAACGACTAACGGTTGCGGCGCAGGTAGACGCGGCCTTTGTCATCTGTTCGACTATGAGTATGACTATGAATGAGATTGACACAGCAAAAAAAAAGATCTATTGGAAGCGTCAACTTCTAAGGAAGATCCGTCATATGGCTCAGGAATCGACGATTTCATGTAAGTTTAAAATAAACCAGTTATTTCAGTGTAAAGTGTACTCAAAACCTTAAACGCGTTTTACTCGAAACGGTGTTTTCAAAATCGGTACCAGAAATATCTCCGCAACTACTGGACCGATCGGAATCAAGCTTTACACAGTTATGCTTCACACAATAATCTAGTACCTATCGAGCTGTTTTTTCGGTACCTAGCATAGTTTTTTTTCGTCATAAGTTCTGAACAATTTTGAGGCGAAAAATCGCCTGTTTTTTTCCAGTGACTGCCATGACCCGAAAAAATTAAGTTTTTAAATTCCGGATCGATAAGTATTAGTTTTATCTATCTACTTTAAGAAACAAATATTTTTTTTAAATAATAAATGGCAGAGGCACGTCTGGTACCGCAAACGCTGTCAACAAAAACACGTTTCAGGAAAACGACTTTAACTTTTTTACCGTTTGAAATCTTTTGACCAAATTTTCACACAATGTAGATAAAATATCATACTTTAAAATGTATATCATGATTGTTTAATAAAATTCAGTTTTATACACAAAAAAAATTCTTAAACATAATCTTACTTTTAGCCGTCTCAGGTGTATGTAAGCCCTTAAATCGACTCCGACCGGCATTTGATGACTATGGCGACCCGACATAACCTCAACTTTGACCAATCAACTGCATCGAGACATTTACGGAAGCTTGGGATGGTAGACAAGCTTGATGTTTGGGTGCCACACGAACTGAGCGAAAGGTATTTATTGGAGCGAATTACAGCTTGCAATTTGCTGCTCAAACGCCATCAAAACGAACCATTTTTAAAGCCAATGGTTGCTGGCGATGAAAAACTGGATTGTCTACAACAATGTTAGTCGAAAACGATCATGGTCGAAGCTCGGGGATACTGCGCAGACGGTCGCAAAGGCTGGACTATACCCAAAGAAGGCCATATATCTGGTGGGATTGGAAAAGATTCCTCTATTATGAGTTGCTGCTATCCAACAAAACGAGTGTTTCGACCAAGTATTGCTTACAACTGACTAAATTAAAGTGAGCTATCGATCAAAAGCGAGCCGAATTGGCGAACAGAATGGGCATAGTGTTCCATCAGGACAACGTTAAACCACACGTTTATCTGATGACTCAGGAAAAGTTATTGCGGCTTGGGTGGGATGTTTTGGTGCACCCAACGTAAATATTGGACCTTGCACCTTCACACTATCATGTGTTCCGGGTGCTACAGGACGGTTTGAATAATAAAACCTTCAGTTCCCTGGACGTCCTCAAAAACCATTTGTATGACTTTTTTGCCCATAGATCTCAGGACTTCTATGAAAGAGGGATAATGGGGCTTGGGGAGGAGATGACAGAAAGTCATTGAATAGAATGGAACATATTTAGTCCATTGAAATCGCATTTTTTTTGGTAAATATTTTGCGTTCGAAATTTACTCGATTTTCACTACGGAATTATACATAGTTATGAAGTACACAGTTAAGCAATAAATAAATAATCAACTAAATACCAACGTAGATGCCATACATTTTGATTAAAAGTTTGAAAAAAGAGGTTTGCGAGGATCCATCACATTTAGATGATAAAAAAAAGTACTCATACTAGTCTCAGTGACTCTCAATTACTTTGAAAAAATTCTAAGAGGAGAGTACATACACAAATGAGAAAAAATTAAAACCTACGCCACAGAAAAATTCGAGAAAAAAGTTAAAAATGCTTTTTTCTTGGTGGTTGGCTGTGAAAAAAAACACTGATGGAACTGGAAAGGGAGGTCCTCCCTCCGAACGGATTCTCCGGACCTTACCCCGCGTGATCATCATGTGTTCCGGTCGATGCATCGTGCTTTAGAAGATACACACTTCCGTAATTACAATCAAGTCTTAAGAAATGCCTAACGCTTAATGCTAAAGTATTAAATGCTTAAAAAATGAAAAAAAAACGGGTTTCAATGCAACCACTTAATAAGATGAAAAATATGAATTACTTCGGTTTATTCGACAATTTGTATTATTCATCAAAAGCGCCGATCAAGTATTTATTCGAGCGAGGGTCGGAGAAAGCTCAGAATTCAAGAGTTTTCGAGTGCCTCGTACTTTCGAATCTGTTGTTCTCCACAGATGGCACGAGAGCTTTGGAATGAGAATCTCAAAGAGGGCGCGAAGAACAGAGTGAACGAGAGGGAAAGAGAAAAGAGCTCATTTCGGAAATGACAGTCTTTATTTATACAGAGCCTCCAATAAGCCCTGGTCGCTCGTCCACTCAAGGCTGAGGGTATCAAGAATCTCCATCTATATATATATATATATATATATAACTATTTATTTAACGCGAGAAAAATCATTATTATTTCTAGCGAAAATTAGAGCACTGCTTAAAATGGCTTGCGAACCTTCTGAAGTAGAGCTGAGGGCTCACGTTGCGGAGAAACATATTTTTTAAATCTACAAACGTTTTGTGTTAGGACAAAATATAGACTTTATTTTGCATCAACCTTATATACATATGGTGCAAACATTTTTTTTATTTCATGATCGAAAAAAGATATATATATTAAGATGATGTGAAAAAGATAAATATTTTTTTCTTCATTGTCATAGCAAAGAATGTTAGAAAATATTTAAAAATATATTTATATATATATATGCGCAAAGTCAACCCTGCGGCTCTACTTCTAAAGGTTTTCATGCCATTTCAGGTAGTTTTTGATTTTTGCCCAGAAAAATGATTTTTCACGTATTAACGAATTAACTAGAAAATGTTTTGAAAAATATTACTTGTAATGAGACTGATTAGCGTACTCAAAAAAAAAAGTCTACTAGATACTGAACTAGGAATCTGTACTAGGAATTTGATCGTAATAATCCAATCTATAAAAAAATAAAACGATGTTCAGATGGAAATCACTTTTATCAACTCCCTAACACGTTCCGTAACTATTCTTTTTATTTAAGGCTCGAAAAATCACGATTTTCCGACAAAATTTAGATACCCAAAAATACCCAAAAATCGTTTGCGGTACCTTTTTAAATCGGCTTAAAATTGAATTATAATAAAATTCAAACCACCAATTGCAAAACCCTCTTCAAATTAAATTTCTCGACATAAGTAAATTGCTTAAGAATTAAATTAAATGATTTGAGAAAAGTGAGCCCTATATCACTGTCTCGAGAATTTTTCTTTACCTACTACCAACATATTTTGCTCTGGTTCCAATAAAACAAAATCATCGATTCGTTTTCAGCATCGTCCCAAAACATGTAGGCGGCTTTTAAGCCGATATGTATACGTATAGTACGAGTCACAATACCTAGTGCAGTAGATGATACATTTTTTCGGACACGAATGAAAAAAAGGTTCTTCGTTAGTCCTGCACTAACAGTTTGAAAACAGTTGGGTCGGAAAGTGGACGAAATATTTTGGAACATTCTATATATGTATATGAATACACATACTATATATATATGCAGGGGTATATACGCGAGAGATCTCCCACTCATATCGGCCACCGGGTGGCTTATTTAGTCGCTTGGAAAAAAAACATCGCTATTGGCATTACTTTTCCTGGCAATTTTCTCCCTCTGTGCCACTCAACGAGACGCACACCAGGCGATCCATTCCTGGCATCTCGGAATTAACCGGCCAACCATATCGGACAGCAACGCGGCGGATATATACACACACACACATATATATATATAATATTGTTTGTAAGGCTGGAAAAATGTGCACGGGGTTAACGAGTGCCTAGACGGAGGAGAAAGCGTCCGCACATGAAGAGCGATCCCCCAAAAAAGTTGAGTTCTCGTTATACTGCTTCCGTAGTTCATATTTTTTTTCTCACCCAGAGTCAGAACAACGACTATGGTAAAAACTTCGACGACTGCCGAATTAATTATACGGTTCTCTCGTGTGGTCTCTCCACCTCTCTCTCGCTCTCTCTCTCTCTCTCTCTCTCTCTCTCTCTCTCTCTCTCTCTCTCTTCCTCTTTCTGTCTCTCCCTCTATCCCTTAATGTCCTATTGCTGCTTTGCTAATTCTTTATCTCGTTTCCCCCCCTCAGAACCCTTCTCTACCCATCCCCATATCTGTATAGCTGAACGAGAATTAAATTTGTCCCGAAATTTCATTAATTTCCTTGCACTGACGCCTCGTCCGAACGAAACGTACGTCCAAGTGTGTGTATGTGAATGTGGGTTTGTTGGAACGTTCTCGCCAGGCCACATGACGATTTCGTTCAATTTAAATTCACCCGGGAGAAGGACGGGTAGAGACAGAAGGCGAGAGAGAGTTACGAACTATGGGAACTACACACACACACACACATACACCAAAGCAATCATCTACGCGCTCGTCCGCAACTTTCTCGTCTCAATTACATGCGTGTGCTTGAATGACCCGAGTTATTGAAAAATCGTGCGATCTGAATGGAAATATAATTAGCTGGCGGCTCGAAAATGTAATTAAATCGTGATATTCGCAGGAATTGCGTTCTGTCGTGAACAATATTGATTATGGAAAAATATGTATGTTTTTTTTAATTTCAGCAAAAAAAAATATAAATAAGTAAATAAATGAATAAATAGAAACACAAATAAGAAAGCAAATAGATAAATCCATAAATGAACAAATAAATAAATAAACAAATATATATATATATATATGCTAAGAGAGAGAGAGAGAGAGAGAGAGAGAGAGTTGGGAAATGTCTCTCGCAGTTTCCAGATACCCGAGGGCATGGCGAAAAACCGCCCATCACTTTCATCTAACGACCCGTCATCGAGTCACGTCACGCGTAAACACAAGTTCCGCATAAACTGAAGCTGATACTGTTCCCGTATCGCAGCATGACAGATTGAAAAGCTCATGACTCGAGAGTACTTTCGTTCCATCTCTTGAGTGCCGCTCGAGCATCAGCGAATACGTATACATGGTGGAAAATGAATTTTCCAAAATAAACGGTCTAACACACACTGCGTTACTTCGTAACGTCAGCTCCAGAGGAATTTCCCATCCCACTACGATCTCATTTTGTTCGGATGAATTTTCATAGTAATAAATGAGCAATAATGCATTTCTTGTGAACTCGAGAAAATTATACGAGCAATATCGAACGACAATTATTATATACGAAAAGTGGTGCCTTGCTGTATGTTTCGAAAGTGTCGATAAAACTATACTAGTATATCGTCTCTGCTGGATGTACCATGGGCCGGATGATGTTGCCATGTGTGTGTGTGTGCGTATATATATTATATATAGCATCATATTATTTTGAGTTGTACAGTAAATACTAATAGTCTGAATACTTAGTAGTCAAAATAGCAGCTTTTTAGTATCGGACCAGCCGTGCGGAAAATTGGTAGGCTATTTCTAATACAATTCGCTGCCTTCAAGGTATTATTTGTGGATTCCATAGTAGAATTTTCCATAAAAGAGCTGGACCCTATTGGGGATAGGTTGGGGATAGGCAAGGTAGGTAGGTTGACTAAAACTATGGTCTAAGTACGGAGACCAAGTAGAGGCCTTTAAAGTGTGTAGTTGTAGATTCCCTAGTAGCGATTCCCCAATACTACTAGACTTTGCTATTATAGGGGCAAATCAGTACAGTATTGCTTGACTAAAGAATTTGTGGCATGATAATTATCGAGATCGATTAAATATAATAATTAAACTATGCGTTTATTAGACGAGCTGTGATGCCTTGAACCAACACGCATGCAGTGCGTTCATCGGAATAACGCGGAATCAAACGTGTCAAAATATGCGACAGAGTTATAAGCCTCAAATATATTGAAATAACACATTTATTTTTCACAGTGCACACTCACGCACGTACGCATATAGCTGCAATAATTTTTATGAGGCATCGTTGAGGCAACTTTAAAGGCCCTGGTTATTTTACCTTCAATGGCCCTCGGTAGCAAAGTGTGACCGGCCACTGATGGCCTATGTGAGGCTTTCAGACTAGGGCCTTAATAAAGTTAGAGAAAACTAAGATGGGGCCGATCAAAGCCCGAACTCAATTTCCGTACGGGCAATCGCACTTTTTCCAATACGCTAATTATAAGCTATGATTCAAAACTAAAATAAAAATACTTTTTTGCAATGCTACTACTGGGGGATTTTTTAATTAGACAACTATATAGGATGTTTTAAGGCCTTAGGCCACTCTAGGATTTTCCAAAAATTGATTTTTTTTGTTAAAAATGTACCTTAGTACCTATAAAATTATATTCCAAAAAGTTATGGGTGTGAAAAATCTCTAAGTACTCGATTTTCGAATTCTAGCGCAACCCCTTTTGTTTCATGTCGTGACTTTCTACTAACTTTAAGGCCGTACATACGCGAGAAATTTCAAATTTTTTTATTTTTTTTTATTTTTGATTCTATTAGCCTGAACGGTTAGGAATATTTTAAGCTTTACAGAATTGAAAGATTTCAAAAATGGTTAAAGTTACAGCATTTAGAGCGTAAACACGTAAGGTAAGATTGCATTTATAATAGATACCGCGCGGCGCGCTCGACTGTCAACTTCAAAGCCGTTTTTCCACGATTCACTTTTTTGAACCTTGTCAAAGTTCTAATTCTTGAACGAAGGTTCAGATTGCTTTGCAATTGTTACAACATACTCTTAGTATCATCACCTATCGTGTGAACCACAGAAACAAAAATTTCAATGACACAAAAAAATATAAAAAATAAAATACCGACAGAAAATTGAGTAAAAAAATTTTAAGTATCGAATTTTTATTATAATAGTTTAAAAAAAATAATATTGTTGAAAAAAATAATATTACTGAAGATACATTCATTATGCAATTATAAATATGTTCATTTTTTTTCAGAAACCCACATCGATGCCGAGAACTTTCACCATCAACGCGCGCGCAAAAAAAATACATTGGTTTATTATGTTATATCTCCGCCATTTGTTAATATTTTTGATTTTTTTTTTTACATATACTTAACCATGTGCATAAATGATCTGTAAAAAATGTTGTCAATATATGCGTCATTTTTTTTTAACCGCGTCTAGAAAAGTACCTTCGAAAATCGGCGAAATCGCGTATATAAGGCCTTAAACACGTTTATCTCAAAACTACATTTTTCAAGTCGGCCGGATTCATAACTCAAACAAATTTCAACCGATTCACTTGAAATTTTAACTGTATATTTAGAATTACATTTTCTGAGGCACTACGTAGGATTTTTTAAAATTCTATTGCATAGTTTCTTTTTTATAAACAATTTTCTGACGATTTTCTCATGGCATTTGATACTTTTTGTTTTAGAAATGCGCCATTATGACAAAAAACAATATATCAAAAAAATCCTACGTACTTCTATAGCTATTCTTATATATAATCGAAAAAAACTTTAGTGTCTCATCATAAACTAAAAATTATAGGAGCTGTTGGTCCGGCCGTTGACCTTCCAGAAATAAAAGCGTCATCGGAAAAATGCTGCACAGTCGCCATTTTGACATGTATCGTTGTGAAAAAATAATTTTGTATAGCCAATTACCTGTATAATAAAACCCCTATTTTGTAATTCCGATTTATTTTAGGGTTTCGGTGAAAAAAAATCACAAAATATGCCCGTTTTTGGCCTCTAGAATGGCCTAAAGCCTTAATTGCACAGTTTTATAGCCTAGTTTAGTTTATCTTGACTTAACTATAGCCTAGCTATAGTTTATCTTGACTTAAATTTGCAACAAAAATTTTGTAAAAATTCCAAAAATTGACCAAGTTATGATGGTTTTTGTGAAAGGTTTCACCCACTGCGCTACGGCGAACCACCGCGCTGCGATTTACCCTATTTTCTTTTGCATTTTTCTCGCAACTATGTTTTATGAAACGGTGTCAGTGATATCGCAAAATCTATTCATCAGATACGCGGCATATTCTGACGGAGCATAGATTATTTATTTATACACATTTTCTATCGTATGACCAGATGATTAGAAAAAAATGTTCATCCATTTGTTAATAACAGATTATTAAAGTTGTTTTCTTTCGTCGGAGAGGGATATTTTTATTCTACAGCTTGCCATTATCATGATTTCCAAAATTTCGAAAAAGTTTCCGCTCATAGGAAAGTTTTCTTATTATACGAAGAGTACATTTCTTATTTTTTCCTTTCAGATCACCCTAGTTGCCCCAACCACCTTAGGGCTATGTAGCAATGCTGGCATTTTAGATAAAAATAACTCCATTGTTTATGAATATTTTTCAATAAAAAAACTCAAAGGCGCTAGGATTGTGTATTAATCGTGTCTAAGATCCCGACCTCGTCATCGCAATACTCTCATCATAAAAAAAAAGGTTAAGTCAACTCGTTTTTTGGGCCCCCGCACAAACTGGTCATCGGAAAACACCCATCCGCCACTGCAGCGATCGCAATGATTTTCCCAAGGTTTCGATTTGCACACATTATCATCGGGTCTTTCGAAAAAAAATTCCCCAAAGATGGCCGGCCCCTTCTTGCGAGGTTTTAAAGAAAGGTCTCGAGCGACCTAAGGAAGAAGAATGTGAGGGAAAAGTTGGAAAGAAGAATGGGAATCGTGCCTTCGTCTCATGCAATTGACGAACTTGCCCGGTGTGCACCATACATAAAAGGGTAGAGCGTAAAATAGATCAGACAGCAATATATATATATTGCTGTCTGATCTATTTATATATATATATATGTGTGTGTGGGTGTGTTCTCGTACGATAGAATTCTTTCTGAGTGTATGTGTATGTACATACATGTACATACACGTACACACCCAGAATTTCATCCTACGTAGACACGCCGGAAGTGTAACAATGTCGATCTATCCGGTCGTCTTCTGCTCCGTTTTGTACATACATGCAGTATATGTACTTGTGGTAACTTTTGTTCAACGTTTGACCTCAAGGTTCTTCCTCCCTTTTCGCTATTTTTCCCTCTCTCTCGCACTTTCCCACTCTATCTCTCTCTCTCTCTCACTCACTCTCTTTCTCTTATGGGTTTTGGGATGAGATTACTAAGGGTTGGTAGCGCGTTTCTGGTTCCCGCAGTACCAAGCACACAATATAGAATATACGAAGAGGAGCAACGAGAGTTTCCGTTGCACTGAGAATTGGTGTCGTAAAGGGAATTGAGCGAGCACGGCAACAAGAATGTGTGGGCCATTCCATGCTGACTCCAATCAACGACCGGCCCCAAGCCGACCTTTTTTTTCGGCGCATTATCGCTATGAATCCAAAAGTCAACAATTTTCATTATTATCTTGGATGTAGAACATATTTAAAGAAAAAAAAGAGAAACTTACATTTTTTTTGACCCTATTTCATTTCGATTACGAAGATTTCTCTAAGAGAAAGTTGATTTTTCGAAATTGGCTTCTTGAAGTCTTTTCCTGATAATTAATCCCTCAAAATATAAAGTGTTCCATCGATGTTTGCAAAATTCAATATTAACATAACATGTATAAAAAATGTTCCTCGTTATTTCAACTTTTAAGACAGTTGCAGCATGTAAACAATATTTCGGGAAATTTAATTGAATATTTAATCCTGACATCTATTGTATCACACTAGTTTCGGTAATGTTTCAGAGAGCTGTCATTAATTGTAATGAGAGTAGAATGTAAGTAAATTATAATAAGTGAAAAAAGGTATTTGTCTCCTCCTAAGTTTTAAGCTCCTCTTTCATGATACAGAAAAAAAACATACCGATCCATTTAAAAAAATGGTGTTGACCTTCAAATGTCCGAAGTACCTCCACCTGCAAAAAAAACTATTATCGCTATCGGATGGCCCCTTTCGTACTGTGCAATTTCATTTCAGCAAATATTTCTGTGAACCTTATAGTTTCGAAGATATCCAAGGTGCTAATAGTTATTGATCCACCCTGTATATATCCAGTACTGGACAAAAAAGTACGCATTAGTCGAAATTTCTTACCGCACTAAAATTTACAAAGCGGACTCAAAAATGAAGGTAATTGAATTTCCCAAGTAGCATTTTAAAGAGGATAAGTTTACCTTTATTTTGCTTTTTTATAAAATTCTCTACGGTTTTTGTCGCCCCGGTGCGCACTTCTGAACGTGGCCATTATTCGGATATTTTTTGGCCGTCAAAAATTAACTGCAAAGTTTTCAGAAAATTTTTTCCTCGTTTTTTTCCATGGGAAACTTAAAAAGAATATCAGAACCGACATTTTTATTTTTTAGAAGGTCTCGTACGATTTTTTTTCGCCCTGGTATTGCATTTTTAGCTAAAAAAGACATGTTTTAGAAAAAAGGCGTCATCGAAGAACTATAGGGTTTCAGGGGAATGTCAATAGGGTAAAAAGTTGCATGGGTTCACACTGGAGTGGCTAGAATTTTTCAGAATTTTTCTTGGATATTTTTTTTTACCCTTTTCGGTTGGAACTTTGATGAGTGGAGAGGCTCCACTTGGGAATTATGGGGTCTAGGACAATTAAGAAAAGAAATTTGTTTACATTTTCATTTTTAATTAACTACAATTTTTCTAGATGTTTTTTTATTTGTGAAAATTAAAATAAAAAAATGAAAAAAAAATTGTTGTTAATTAAAAATGAATATGTAAAAAAATTTCCTTTCTCAATATATTGTCCTAGACTCCATAATTCCCAAGTAGAGCCTCTCCACTCATCAAAGTTCCAACCAAAAATGGTAAAAAATGTCAAAAAAAATTCTGAAAAAATTCTAGCCACTCCAGTGTGGACCCATGCAACTTCCCTCTCGACATCCCCATCTCTCTTGACATTTCCTCGGAAACCCTATTGTTCTTCGATGAGGCCTTTTTTTCTGAAACATGTCTTTTTTAGCTAAAAATGCAATACTGGGGTGAAATAAATTTGTACAAGACTTTCTAAAAAATAAAAATGTAGGCTTTGATATCCTTTTTAAGTTTACCATGGAAAAAACCGAGAAAAAATTTTTCTGCAAACTTTGCAGTTAATTTTTGACGGCCAAAAAATAGCCGAATAATGGCCACGTTCAAAAGTGCGCACCGGGGCGAAAAAAAATCGTAGAGAATTTTATAAAAGAGCAAAATAAAGGTAAACTTGTCCTCCTTAAAACGCTATTTACGCTATGTAAATTTTAGTGCGGTAAGAAATTTCGACTAGTGCGTCCTTTTTTTTTGTCCAGTACTGTATATTTCTCGTTCACTCATGTCTCATATCTCTATTTAAAAATGTCGAAAAAAATGTCATCTTTCTCGAGAACAGAAATTCCCCGATGAGAAAGCACACCAATTAAATAGCATCACGCGAACCGATGATCAAGGCCTTCCACGAGAATTGATAAAAACAATGGACGGGAAAGTCATTCGTCCTGGTAATGCTCGCCTGGATTCGCGATCATTGCTGGAGCTGGCATTGATTATTTCCAGATGATAAAACTTGCGTGGTCGCCTGCGTGCTCGAGATTGAAAATTTGAAGAAACGTTCTTTTGAAAATTTGTCAAAGGTTAATCCGCTTTCCGGGGATAGGATCGTATACAAGACTTATATAGGTGCGATATCAGGATCGAGGAGACACGAGGCGAAAAGCATTGCAAGTCGAAAAATGAGATCCGATTTGTAGAGCTCTTATATACATACATACATCCGCCCCGAATACGATCTGTTCTCGTTGTTCGGCCGTTATTTTTTACCAAAAGCGGCATCGTTACGGGAATAAAAATCGACGAAAGCTTCGCGCGGGGAGGGAGGGGGGGGATTAAGCCTTTGAACTCCAAGACTTTGTGTCAAGAACGAGACGAGATGCGATGAGAAGTCTGTCCTACTTCGCCAGCTTTTTTCAGTCCTCGTCCTTGTGATTATCGTGGACAGAATTTATCTCTATGTTATATATATATAGGGTGAGCCGAAAAGTGACGTCCAATAGGAACATATAGATGCCTCATAGCAATATCTATCTGAATCGTCCCAATGTATCTTCTACGATTTTTTTTAACTTTTCGAGAACCAAAGCATTTTTTACTTTTGTGTATGTATTTCCCTCACAATTTTTTTTAGGGGAGATTGAGGCTGAAAGTTGGAGGGGTAAAAAGTTACAGCGGAAATTTCCGATAAAAAAGTAAAGCTGCAGAAAAGTTAAAAAGAGAGGAAAGATGCGGCAACGTTGCACTTCACGTCACGGGTGCTAGTTGTGTCATATCTGTCGATAGGAGTATCTTCGTGCGTTGGTGCGAAATAAATGTAGGTTTCTAACTTTTTTTCTATTTAGTAATTTTGGTCTATACCTGCCGCTATTGTTATTACGGTACTAAAATTTTGTTATGGCATGCATTGATGTATTCTTTGTAGGCTAAAACCATTATTTTGTAGCTAATATGACCTAAAAAAATATCGTAAAATTTTGATGATGGGGCTAAAAGTTTCAAATATCGGGAGTAGGTAGTGACATGTCACAATCTGTCTCTCATCTAGTATGAGTAATACATCTAATTAAATGTTGTTCTTTGTTTTCGTAGGATAAGAACGTATAAAAGAAAAACGGAGCGCGGAACGAAGTCCAAAGACGTCTACGAGCGGCGAAAATTGTGGATGAAGAACCCGTTGAAGACAAAACCTGTTCGTAGTTTGGCAAAAGACACACACCAGTAAAGAAAAACCGAAACAAACCCAAACAAAAAAGGTAAAGCCAAAATCCCTTCAAAGAAAACGAAAGATAAGAAGAAAGATGTAAAAAGGAAGATTCTGATCGATTCTCAAGAAGCGGAAGGTGAGAAATACTTCTGTGTCATCTGTTCTGGTCCATTCGATTAAAGTCGCCCTGGTCAAGAATGGGTCCAGTGCACTAATTTCAAAAAATGGCTCCACGTGAAATGTTTCACTGGAAACACAATGTTTTATGTGTGCAATAATTGCGATAGTGATTATTCCGATTAATTACTTGGTGGTTTAGTTTCATTTTTATGTCTGATTACATTAAGTAAGTTTTTATTACTGTATTTAAGATTAAAAGAATTAAATTTTGTGTTAATGCTAACATTTTCTAAGTTTTTGTTAGTAAGCTAGGTATGTGAAAACTGCTCAATGTCTACGTTAAAAAATGAGCAATGATTCTGATGATGACCCTCAAAATAAAATAGGTAGGGGAAGGTGGGGCATAGTGTGTCACTTTTTTTCTAACGAATTTTTCCTCTTACCAAAGTAGTCTGATTAGAAAAAAAAAAGATCATAACCGATTTCATAGACCTTAGGGCGTATAATGAAGCTACCATATTTTTGCAAAACGATTTAAAATCCTAAAATAATGGGATCGAAAAAAATTTGCGGATTGGCTCATTGTGCCCCACGGGTGGGATACAATGTGTCAGATAGATGGATACAGTGTGTCAAGTGCTGCGAAACGTACGGTACAACAAGCCGGTTGAAAGTCTTATATTTTCCTAACATAAATAACAGATTTTCATAGATACCGATAATTTCACAATGGGTATTATTTGCCAATAACATTGGGAGTCGACTCATTGTGCTCAACAACCCGATGACACATTGTGCCCCACACAATTGCCCCACAATATTTTACGTTTTTCCGGCAAGTGATTTTTTTCGGGGCTCAAATTAATTTTGTATTTGGAATAATTCTTTGTGAGCTGCTATTGACTTTCTTTTAGGTCAGCCGAAACATAAGATAAATCACGGTCCAACACAAAAATATTCGGATTTTACGAGCTACAAAACTCCGAGAAATCGCATGTGGTTGACAGTTGCTCGTCACACATTGCGTTTCTTCGAAGCGTTGCTACTTCTTTGTTTCCTCATTGGGAGTCAACTCATTGTGCCCTAATACTCAGTGACACATTGTACCCCACTAGTAAAATATATGATTATTGATGAAAATAATTATTAATTAAACTACGAATGAAAAAACACAAGCCACTGAGTGCATCATAAATAATAAAACTATCGATTAGGACTGAAAACCCGAGCCGCTGCAGAAAGTATCGTTATATTTTACGTATTTCCGGCGAGCGAAATATTGTTTTTTCAAGCCTCATATCAATTTTTAATTCTTAATAATTCTTTATGAGCTGCTATCGACTTTCTTTTATACCTGACGAAATGAAATATAAATCGCGGTTCAACACATAAAATTTCGGAATTTACGAGCGACAAACCTCCGAGATACCGCATGTGGCTCACAATGCCCCGTGACACATTGTGCCCCAATCTCCCCTACTCATTTGTAATCCTTTCTATATCTTGTCACATCTTTCCCCTATAGTGTAACAATTAACCCCTGGTGCGGGGCAAAAAGTAACACTGTCATTTTTTTTTAAAGTTTTACTTGCATCGCCTTTTTCGGCTTTTTACAAGGCTCCACTGCCATACCTCGTTCTACTGTTGTACATCGCTCTTTTATACACTGTATTTTTTTTTCTACAATTCTACCGAACCATGCGGCTGCAGCCGACTTCCCCCTCTGTATCGTATTCACCATGACATGTCTGCCATGGGCATAGGGAAACTGCGGAAAACTTATACCAACCAATACAGCCGGTCCCAAGTGCACCTCCCAGTCACGGAACTAGTCGCCTTTTGCCGAGAAAATGCCAAAGAAAAATATTTCACGACGTAAGTAACGCGACTGGGAATTCGAACCCGCGGCTTCCCGATCCGCTGGCCAGTACGCTAACCACTAGACCAACGCACCGGGCCTGCCATTTTTATTTTAAACATTAATTTCTAACAGTTGCGTCATACTCACAATTGAATCATGCACATTTATTGAATGCTTATCAATTTCTTTTTTTGAAAAATATATAAAAATATCTGATTATTCCAAAGATGACATGTAGTAAGTAAATAAATGAAGTGCACTGTTAAGCAATAAATAAATGACCAACTGAGTACTAACGTAAATGCGGTGGATTTTGATCAAAAGTTTAAAAAAATAGGTTTCAGGTGATCAGCCACATTGTGGTGATAAAAAAATACTTATACTACTCTCAATGACTCTCAATTGCTTTGCCAAAAACTTCTAAGAGGAAAGCACAAAAACAAAAGAGAAAAAGTAAAAGCCTATGATACAGGAAAACTCGAAAAGAAATTTAAAAAAGTTTTTTTTATATCGAAAAGTAAAAACGATCGTAATGGGGGTGATTCGGATAGGCAATGCGAGGCACCTAGATTTTCTTTTTGGCCGTTACTTCTCGGGTCACCCTGTATATATACAGGGTGAGGCACATAAAGTGTTACAGAGCAATAGCACTCAAACTATTGATCACATCCAAAAATGTTTCAGACAAAAGTTTCAGTGTTCGAGAAGGCCGTCATACTGGACCACCCTATTTTTTTTTATCGGTGGAGGCGCTGAAGTTACGTCAAGGTCAACTCCACTTTTTTAAATGGAACCATGTATTTTTTTTTCGATGGCATTATTACCGATTTTAAGACGAATTCAGCGACCTACAACACAAGGTCATTCTAGTCACGCAAAGTATGAAAATAGACGAAAAATCGAAAAATATCGGAATAATCACTTTCAAAGGATCCACTAACCTTGGTTTGGGTCTACCTACAGAAGATGCTCGAAGTGATGACCCTCGACTTGTAAACACTTGTTTGATCGCTGTTTTCATTTCTTACGATACCAATGTTTCTTATCGGCAGCAAGTACGCATTTTCTGTTGACATATCAGTTAGTCACGCATTACCTTCTAATGTGAGTACATCGGATCGCGAAAATGAACGATTTTCAAGAATCTTTTGATATGTTGATGGTGCTGGGGGAATGCCGTAAACATTACAGAAACGCCCAAGATTTGTATGCGGCTCGTTATCCGGATAGGCAACAAAAATCGCACACGCCTTTCAAGCGATTAGCTGACCGTTTCTGTCGCTTCGATACAGTGAAACAAACACAAGTCAAAAGTCGACCGATTGTTAATGAAAATAATGCGGCTGCTATCTTAGCTTTTGTTGCACTAAATCCACATGCGAGCAGCAGGAAAATGGAAAGAGAAAGTGGAATTAGTCAGCGATCTGTATTAAGAATCTTACATCAACACAAGTTCCATCCGTATCGTATGTCATTACATCAGGATTTGTACGGCAATGATTTCCTAAATCGCGTCAATTTCTGTAACTGGATTCGTAGAAAAATGCGCACAGAAGTCTCATTTTTTAGTCATGTGCTTTTTTCTGACGAATCTAACTTCACAAATACGGGAAATGTGAATAGGCATAACATGCATTATTGGGCAAATGAGAATCCTCGATGGATAAGAACTGTACCATTTCAACATCCGTGGTCCGTTAATTGCTAGTGCGGCATTGTCGGCGATCACGTCATTGGTCCATATTTTTTTGAAGGTTGCTTGACTGGGCAAGTTTACGCAAACTTTCTGCAAAACGTACTGCCTCAATAACTGGAAGACGTGCCCTTGCATGCTCGCATGAACATATGGATGCAACACGACGGTGCACCGCCCCATTATGCTCTGTGTTCAAGACAAGTGATGAATGAGATTTTTTGTGAAAAGTGGATAGGACGAGGCGGCCCTGTAGCTTGGCCACCTCGTTCGCCAGATCTAACATCACCAGATTCCTTCTTATGGGGGTTTTGTCAAAAAACGCGTAATGGCGGTAGCACCTACCACGCCTGACACTCATGAAAGAAAGAATACGCCGAGCATGTACCGAAATTACACCACAAATGTTGGCTGAAGTTAGACGGTCTTTTCATCAGCGAATTAACAAGTGCTTACAAGTCGAGGGTCATCACTTCGAGCATCGGCTGTAGGTAGACCCAAACCAAGGTTAGTGGATCTTTTGAAAGTAATTATTCCGATATTTTTCGATTTTTCGACTATTTTCATACTTTGTGTGACTAAAATGACCTTGTGCTGTAGGTCGCTAAATTCGTCTTAAAATCGGTAATAATGTCATCGAAAAAAAATACAGGGTTCCATTTTAAAAAGTGAAGTTGACCTTGACGTAGCTTCAGCGCCTCCACCGATAAAAAAATAGGGTGGTCCAGTATAACGGCCTTCTCGAACGCTGAAACTTTTGTCTGAAACATTTTTGGATATGATCAATAGTTTGAGTGCTATTGCTCTGTAACACTTTATGTGCCTCACCCTGTATAATGTATACAATTGCGTGTAACATTCCTTCTTTTCTCGCCTCGCCATTCTATACGTTTCTGCTCCCTATCGTAACAATTTCACGCGGCAAGTTCACCCTTGCGACGTAACTGACCTTCGAGCTAACCCTAAGCTCGATTATTCCGGAGATAAGATTGTCCCACGCCCTCTCTACAGAAGCTTTCAAAAATCAAAATGCCCCATCGATTTTCATCCTCGTCCCAATGGAATCCTCGTCGCCCCTCTGTTCCTTGTGCTTAACAATAATAGAAAAAAAATCGTTCTATCTTGACTTGCTTTACCGCTACCCATTATAGATCAATGGCAGTTCTATGTTTGGGGACGATAACTCTCCTCATTTTTTCGCTCGTTCCGAGTCTCATATCTGAGTCACGTCTGCGCAGCAAGGGCATATGTTTTTTTTTGCTTAATTATTATTCTTACTATTTCAGTTGAGAGGAAAGGTGCAACTGAAAGTGATCGACGATTTCGATGAATACAGGAGTGCTGTTGTGGAAGAAATTGAAATGATTGAATGAAGGGAAACACTATTGATATATTTTTAAGTTTCTCTAGGGTATATTTATTATCTCTAGGGTCGTTGGAAGACTGTCAATTTTTATTCTGGGCCTTTCAATAACTGGTGTATTTATTTGAGCAACAAGTATAGAGTATTTTTATTTTGCAATTTATACTTTCATCCCTTTCTCAGAATTATAAAATATTAAAGTTATAGAAATAGTTTAATAATTGGCGCACTTAATTTTTATTGCCTTTGTCTAAGTAAACCTTTATCGTTCAAAATGATTGGCTGATTAATTCGGAACGGTGAAATAACTTACCGGTAATTACAACATTGTATCTCTTCACCAGCGATTTGTCCGGATCGATCTCGACTTGACACTTGTAGAGGCCAGAGTCCCTCATTGAGGCGTAAGCGATTTGCAATCTCCAATTGTCCGGATACCTGCGAGGCAGAAGCCAAGTAGATCAATGAAATCAGATCCGCAAACATCTGTATATTAGGGTGACGCAAAAAATCAATATATTTTTCTTCGGGACTACAATGAAAAAATCTTAGTATTTGTAAGGAAAAAAATATGGATCTTTTCCTACGGGACTACGGTAAAATCTTAGTATCTGGTAAAACAGTAATTAGAAAAAGTGACTTCCAAAGGTGTCATTTTCAAAAGTAAAAAAATTAATAAATCATGGTTTTCCATGACTTGAATAAAAGTAATAATTACAAAATGTGTTAGAAAGTCAATTTATTTTTTACTCGGATGAAATGCAAGACCTTATTAGAATTAGATTCTTAATACAACCAAAATTTTGTTTTTTGGATTCGCTAATGAGACTCTTGGCGTGGTTTCTTCCGTGGAGACTCTTCACGTTTTTCAGCACTTTTTTTACCTATTCTTTTTCATTTATAAAGTAAATATTTTTTTTATTTGAGCTGAATTTACGAATACGGGGGTCGCTTCGTGCGAGAATAATTTTTTTTTATCATATACCAGCATTTTTTGCTATGACAATGAGAAAAAATAATCATATTTTTTGTATCGCCCTAATCTATATATAAATATATACATATTTTTCATTCTTGCCGAGTACCCCAAACTCTTTTAAGAGATACATGATCCATTGGTATCGAGACAAAACCAATGCTTTTCGTGCCCCCCCCCCCTCCCCCGCCGTTCACCTCGCTCGTTCTCCGAGCATAAAAACATCAAAAAAAAACGTAGGGAAAGGTGTTCTTTTCACGAGTAATGGCAACCAACTAGTGCAGGACTACAGAACTCAAATATAAATGAAGGATCCCCTTTTGTTAGGATTAGACATACTCACTGGAAATTCAGGCTAATTCTGCGATCGACGCTGTAAGATTCCTTCTTGACGGTAAGCAGACGAAAGGAATCTTTGTAGTGATGCAGCCATGTCACCTGAGCAGAGTAAGCTCGATTCAGTGAACAAATAAAATGACTTTTATGCATTTCTTTTTTTAATCATTTTAATTTATACGAACAAACAAAAGGATCTTTGTTGATTGTTATTTTTTTTTGAATAATTTTAGTTCATACGAATTATTTATAATTTTTTATGAATAGAAAAAAATTAACGGATATTTGTTAACTTATATATATACGATAACAAACTAACCTTTTTATTTGTTTGGATTTAGATAAAAACGTTAACACGTGGGTTATTTAAAAAGTTTCCAACCTTATCAACAAAAAGTGATAGTAAGAAAAAATTTCTTTCACTACCCGATAGACGGCCTTGATATATGTAAATCGTAAAAATTTCAAGTCATTCAGATAATAACTTTGCCTATGGCACTCTTCTGAAGTTGCCAGCTGACGTTGTTTGTCGATATTGGAGAAAACTGAGTATCGCGCAGTGAAAAAGTTCCTTCATTTGAAAGGAAAAAAGACTCAGGAAATAAAAGATGAGCTAGACTCTGTATGCGGTGAAGCCTCCCCTTCATTTACATTGGTCAAATATTGGGTGGTAGAGTACAAACATGGTTGTACGAGCACTTTAGACTAGGGACGTTCCGGGCGTCTGAAAACCGCTACAACTGACGAAATGGTTGATTTAGTGTATCGAACTGTGATGGAAAATCGTCGATTGACTGTTAAGGATATTGCTGAGGCTTGTGGGATATCATCTGAACGGGTGTTCAAGATTTTACATTAAGATTTGAATATGAGAAAATTAACCGTGCGCTGCGTGCCGCACTTATTAACGATCGATCAAAAGCGCGTACGGGCGGACCGGGATAATCGTCGATGAAACCTGGATATACCACCATACGTCTAAAACCAAACAACAGTCAATGTAGTGGATTGCGAAGGGGGAACCAGCTCCGAAGAAGGCCGAGGTCGTTCTTTCTGCAGGAAACGTGACGGCGACAGTTTTTTTGGGATAGCCATTGAATATTTTTTATCGATTACCTTGCAAAAAGTGGAACAATCAATGAAGAGTACTACGCTGCATTGCTGGATGAATTGAAGGCCATGATTAACCCTTCGTGGTCACACTTCCAAATTCAACCGCGGTGGTCACACTTGGGTCGATTCTACCCAGTCAGTTTTCAAAAAAGTATCGTGACCAAACTATGCGTCCGAAGTGGTTTAAAAAATTACGGAACATGCTTTGAACTTTCTAGATGATGTACGAAAAATTTATTTATAAGAAATAAAATGGCGATATGTTAAAAAAAATGCATAAAGAGGTGAAAACGCAAAAAAAGACACGTTTTCATTCAAAAAATCATAGTTCCGTGAATTTTCAACATTTTTACTTAAAACTTGGACGTGATACTCCTTGATGTACTACTTTTGGGAAAAAATAGAAGTATAGAGCGCGTTCCAAAAAAGATATTTATTCCGACATGTGAAGAGGGGAAGTTTTATGGTATGAGGATATTTCAAACTCCAGGTAAGATGGTGAATACAGTCCCATTCGAAGCCGGGAATTATTATATAATTACGCCAAAAATTGATCGACGGGTCGATTCTACCCAGGGTGGCCACGAAGGCTTAAGGAAAACCGTCCGCATTTGAGCAAGAAAAACGTCCGGTTTGACCAGGATAATGCTCGGGTCCACACGTGCATGGCCGCGATATAAAAATTGAACGAATTGAAGTTTGGTTGCTTCCACACGCAACCTATTCGCCAGATCTAGCTCCCAGCGACTATTTCGATTTCCCAATTTGAAAAAAAACATCTCAGGGGAAAAAATATGGGGCAAATGATCAGATGGAAGATGCTGTAAACCAGTATTTAAATAATCAATTTTTTTCCTGATGGTTCGAAAGGTTGGGCGAAGTATTGGACCAAATGTATCGAGTTGATGGGAGACTAACGTCGAGAAATAAATATTGTTTGCTTCGAAATATGTGTTTTCCTCAAAAAGGCCGAAAATTTTTCAAATGACCCTCGTAAAAAAAATGAATAAAAACGTTTTATTTGTTCGTATAAATTTAAAATTATGCAAAGGTTTGTAAAAATATAAAAACGGTAATAAAATAAATAAATAAACTTTTCTATTTGGGCATATAAATTAAAGATTATAAAAAAGTACGTATACATTTGAAATTGTGAAAAGGTTTATACAAATGATTTGTATCTAATTTTACGTATATAAGTTAACAAATGAACACAAGCAAAAAAGTAATACATATATTTTCGACAAGAGAAGGTCACCCTTGGCGTAAAATTTATCTTACTCAGGACCAAGTCTCAAAAAACTGTCACATTCGCATATTCCATCCAAATTAAAATCCAATAAATCCTGAAACACGTGGGAAATATTTTTTTCCAGACTTCTCAAACAATCAAAGTCCTACGTAGAAAGAGAATTTCCCGATTTACTCTGCCGTCTGGCAGTCCCTTTGCAGCACGATAGTAAGAGAATAGAGAGGGAAAAAGCAAGATCCTCGAACGAGTTCCATAATTCCTTTCGTTATCCTGGCCCATGTGTGTGTGTGTGTGTGTGTGTGTGTGTGTGTGTGTTTGCATGCCCTGCCGCCGGCTGCAATAATATTTATGGATATCACGCACTGGGGATTGCGAAACAAAAATAAAAATCCTTCCGACTAGTCCGTATATGAATGTTTGTTTGGGCGTATATTCCGAACGAGTACAGAGCCGGAATAGAGTAAGAGACTGCACGTTCGGGTCAGGTTGGATTAGGTATCACAATCGCAAAGAAAAATCTCCGAGTCCAGAACTATCGCGAAGTCTTCAATTTTTTTGCACGACTCGAATGTACACCTAATCAATCATGAAAGAATACAATCGCCAGCATTCGAACGCTTCTTTTATAGCTTTGTATAAAACAAAACCATCGCGTTTTTTGTTTTTTTTTTAAGTAAAGCTATAGGTTGAACCTACCTAGCCGTATTCAAAATTGGGACAATAAAACAAAAGAATACAATTCACAATAGTTGTTACAAATATTTAGATCGCTGAAACGGAAGACCTTGATCTTTTTTCTCATTGGACTTGCTACGAAACCATAGCGCGATGTAAACGATTGTACATGTAGCGCCTTTTATTGTCGAATCATTGTACCAAATAATAAGACGCCTCAATAAAACTTTAAAAAGGGTATTTTAAGGAGGCTCCGTCACAGAGGGCCGGATTGCGTGGGCGCACAAGCAGGGCCCTCTTTTTTTAGTAATACGCATGTTTGTCATAATACAGTTGGATATAAACGTATTATTGGTAATTTCATACAAAACTTATTAGCTGTACATCGATAAATAAATACTGTAAAATTGGCACAATTTTACGTTACGGTACTGCATGGAGAAGCACGACAACGTTGCAATTCTCTATCTCACTCTGACCTTCGATTTCTCTGTCGTACTCATGACATCGAGCGGACCGCGGATCGTCGCGAGATTTAAACTTGTTATTGTGAACGAAATTGTTAGTTTTCAAAGTGTTTACACAATATTTCAAAGATATCTGTTCATTCTGCAATGAAACTTTTTCTTCTATTATTGTTGAGAAGTAAATGACCGCGGTTTCATTGATCGATCAAATTTGATGTTTTATTACGATGAATCCAATTGTTCTACCTACACGTCAATCGCAAACGAAGTTAAGGTTGGGTAGCTGGTGATTTCATTCCCGCGCATGCGCACCTAAGGTATACAAAACACCTGATTTCCGAAATGCTGCCGAATCTTTACACGGTCGCGAAAACCCTCGGAACTTCAAGTATTCCGACATTTTAACATTAAATATCTTTTTACATAATTCGTTAATCCAAAATTTTTGTATTGTCTTTGGAATCCTCTGGACCTCATCAACGTTACTGTAGTATTTTTTTGTCAATATCTGTCGCGTGAGTGCAGAGACATTACATGATAAAAGTGTTTTGAGGGTGACTCTGCCACAAGCCCTGTGTTAAAAATCCTAATTTCAACAATTTGTATCTCTCTTATTTAGTCGTTGATCTTATCTGAAACTTTGCACACGTGAATATGGGTACTTTATCTGTGATATACTTGAAAATTATTTTTTTCTGAAGGTAAGACGTTTGTGACGGAGCCTCCTTAAGCTAAAATTTCGGAATGCATGGAATAGAAAGTAGCCTGCATATTAGTCCGGGGTGTAAGCTAGATCTATGTCAAGTTTTGAGAAAACATGTTGAGTAGTTTTTGCGTAATACGTGCACATACGAAAAGACAAATAGACGAACGAAAATTCCAGAAATTTCTGCTTCAGGCTTAGGACAATGAAAAAAAAGCAAATCAAAGCTTAAAGGTTCAAGTTCCAGCATAAACATTTCTTTGATAAGAAAAATGTTTGATTTTGAAAGAAAAAAAGTCTCATCCCTCAAAATAAAAAAAATAAAAAATAAATTGATTTTTCAAAAATGTAACAATTTCAACCGTTCAAATAACAAGGATAGAAAAATCATAGCATGTTAAACTCTTGATCATTTATTCGGAATACTTTGAGGTTGAAAAAAATACCGAAAAGATTCTCCGTCTATCGATTATTTACAACGTAATCATAAGTTATGTCAAAAATCGTAAAAACGTAATTTTTTAAACTTTTCTACTTCGAGTTTTGCACATTATTTTTTGAATCCAAAAACAATGCAAAGAACGTGTAGAGGATACTTTAAAGTTTCCAGAACCATGCTTTAATTTTTTATACGATCATTAGTACACGAGTTATGAGTCATCAAAGTAAAAAATGTCTTTTTGGCTGTGACAACTGATACCTCGGAGACGAATCATCATACAGCAATAACTCAATTTGAAGGGGAAGAATCAATCTAAAAAAGCTTTAAGATGGAATTGCCAGAAAAAAAATTATTTAGGCCCGTGGACCTTCCGAAAGTCAAGCAAACTTTGAATTTTTTCTTTTTGATTTTCCTATGATTTCTTAAAAAATGGTCCACTATTCAGCGTTTTGAATACTCAGACTCAGAACTAGAGACTTCGAGCTTCAATTTTCTTTTTCTTTCAATGTTCTACGACCATTTTTCGCAAAGTTACCTTCAACAGTTGCTTGTTGAAAATCATTGAAATATTTCGATTTTTTTCTTGATGCTTCAATTTTTACGCCTCGTACATGTATATATATTAGGGTGGTCCACTTTTTACCTTGTTTTTAATTTCTTTGCAGGCCACCGGATCAAATTGTGACAAATAGATTTAAAAAATATCTCAAAATCGCTCCCTGTAATCGAAAAATGTTTAGAGGTCGCTACCGAGCATTGTAACATTTTTACTATGTATTTTTTCCAGCATGGAGCCTCGACTCGTATCGAATATGTCATGGTCTCTATCGGATTGTGTTTAAGGTAGTAGTCTCGCCACAGTCACGTTGAAAAGTTTATTCTCCGCTGAATCGACGAAAGCTTCGAAATATTGCGAAATATGTTTATAATATAGGTTGTACATCTTATCGGGATTTAAAAACTTATAAAGTAATGATGAAAACGCCTAATATAATGTTTACTTAATAGCCCCCAAGTGTCAGTCCGGGAGCAAAAAAATCGTCGATATTGCAGCTGATATCGCGGTATTATTATTCAATGATGGCCTGAGAAGCCTCATGAAAGTTTTGGAGACGTTGGGGATAACTATCGGCCCAAATTGTTTCAATTTTTGCGTTGAAACCGACGCAGCGCGGATCGAGCTGGCGGAGCGCTCGCTCACAGACGCTGCAAAAGAGGCAAGAAGAGCCTCTACAAGTTCGAGAAAAGATGCTAGGGACAATCATTTGCTTCTTGAAGGCCAGCTATATAGTGCCGGCATCGCTGATTAAAGGTAAAAATTTTTTTTTCCAATTTATCGCATAAATTAACAAACCTAAAACTTTGAACGCGTTTTTCTCAAAACCACTTTTTTGAGTGCGGCACGCAGCAGAACTCGAGCAATTTTTATCCGATCGACTTCAAATTTGGACTGCATCAATAAAACTAGATTATCTAAAGAAGTACATAGGATTTTTTCGATATCTCAATAATAAAAAAAGTTATAGCCTATTTTCGACGAGAAATTTTGCTCGAAAATCGTCCTTTAATTTCAAAAGCGTGCCTATTTTTTAAAAATCAATATTTTTTCAAATCCCTATGTACTTCTCTTCAAAATATCATATTATTAACGAAAACACTCGATTTTTTTTTTCAGATCGACTTTGAAGAGAGTTCTGCTGCGTGCCGCGAACCACTGCAGAGGCAACAGTACCTGACGCGGGAGCTTCCCCAGCGTCACCATGGGGCGTGAAAAATTTGAATTTTTTTTTTTATGTATCTTCAATAAACAACGAACAAAACAAAAAAAAAATTTCGAATATCTCTTTGTTTTCCCACAAAAAAAAATTCTTGAAAAATGGCAAAAAAACACGGGGTCACAGTGGTGTTCTGCCTTAATTTAAATCGCTATATCTCTGAGACTATACGGTAAAAATTCATGATTTTTTTTTACCCACTTCGTCAGATGTTCTTCTGTAATTAAGAATTAAAAAAAAAAACAAATCTGTTGAAAAGTTTCGAAGTTATTGCGTGAAATGTGAAATTTTCCACTCCTCTCCATAGGAACACGTGTAAAACCATGAAATGTTTGATTGCTAATATCTCGAAAACGGAACGGTGAATCCTTTTGTAATTTTGGAAGTCATCATTGAATAGTGTCCTGAATGAGTCCACAAAAATAAAAAAAACCTATAGAAAAACGCCTTGGCGAGACTACTACCTTAAAGTTGCTACTACCGTCCTAAAAAGTTCATGAACCATCCATGGTATCTGTCAGAAGAGTTAATCTGTTTGTCTTTTTTCGATGACGACGTTCCAATTAAGACGAAGCGCGAAATGACTGAATCATTAGTACGTCCAGGGAGTATCAGTCGTCAAGTGAAAGATGATATAACAGTCCAGAGCCTTCTTAACATCAGATTGGCAGACTTCGTAACCGCTTGTAGCTTGCGATTTTTTTTAAATAATAAAAATAAAACCGACATTTCTTGCTTGGGACCCACTGGAGTATAAAAGTCATGAAAGCTTTTTAAAGTGTTTCGCTATTTGCAAAGGATTCTGTGTAGTAAATGACACAGCATAGAGCGAGGATTTGCCCTTATAGACGAATTTAATCGGGCTATTACATATGATGAAGAACAGAAACAGTATCTGCTGTTACCCGAGTAGAAATCTTGCTCCGGCTACAATAAAGTCCTGATCAGGCATCCTGATTTCTTTTTCGGGCCTTGATCAGGATTCTTGATCAAGCTCTGATCATTTTTGTGACACTTTCCCTGATTTGGGCCTGATCAGGGTAAAAAATCAAGGCCTGATCAGAGCTTGATTTAGCAAGGCTTGATCAAAATGAAAAATCATGGCCTAGTCAGTATGATGTAATGGAGCCCTGTTTCGGATGTCCTAATTATTCCTGAAAAAAAAAATACCACGCATATTTAAAAGAGAAAAGGGCACGAAATTATAATTAACGCTAATAGTTAATTTTTTAAATTGAATATGAATTTTTATTTATCAAATACATTTTTCACGTAGATGCATGTAGAAAATAAATAACACTTTCTCTTAGAGATTTGATTGAATATGCACCGATGGCATCACATTCACTGGACTAAACTACGCAATCAACTTATCATCGTTCGGTAGCCTACTCTGTCCGGCTGCTTGACCATCGCTTGAAGCTAGCCGGATCAGGCAAATTGAAATAAGCCGTAAGTCCGATTGCTTGACCAGCGCCTGCATCTAGCCGGATCAGGCAACTGGAGGAGAACGTACATCCAGTTGCCTGACTATCGCCAGACACCAGCCGGATCAGGCAAATTAAGTCATGCCTTAAATAAGGCCTCCGTACTACAACTTGATCAGGCCCGGATCCAATATCAGGCCAGCCTGATAATATTTCTACTCGGGTAGTCGTAAGCGAACATCGGAAAAACATGTTAAATTTCAATATCAGTATGATTGCACATGCTATAAACAATTAAGATAAAGTTACATTGTTATAAAAAGTAAGCACAAATTTTGTTTTCCGACAAATAGTTTGGAAAAAATATAAATCATTCAATGTCATTCATTTTCAGAATAATTTCGTTTAAACCCTGGTAGCGACCTCTAAATATTTTCCAATTACAGGGAGCCTTTACGATATTTTTTTTTCTCTATTTGTCATAATTTGATCGGATGGCCCGCAAAAAATAAAATAAAAAATGGACCACCCTATGATATATATATAAAGAGAGAGAGAGAGAGAGAGAGAGAGAGAGAGAGAGAGAGAGAGAGAGAGAGAGAGAGAGAGAGAAAGAGAGTCATGGTTTTTTAAATCCTATAGCAGTAGAGAAATGTCCAACCCTCATCGCACAGGAGGCGCCGAGCTTTTGCATTGTGGACTGAACTCTCGGTCTGCGATACACTCTGTTTATTTACCACCCGCTACTACTGCCGTGGACGGTCGACAAGAGGCCGAGCATATATCTCGACCATATTGTATGTCGAGGAGGCTCGCACACACGCGAGGTTCGCATACGACGAGGAGCCGTTAGTTATGGGATTGAGCAACGAGAGCAAACAAATAATGACGTGAATCCGTCCTGACAGAGTGAGAAACGTACGGCGAAGATTTCACCACTGGGCTTGAAGCGGAATCAGAATTTAATCGAGCACAAAACGAGAGTCATCATCTTTTGCTTCCATTTTAAATAAACAAATGAAATAAAATATTTTTTGCAAATTAGTTTACTTCATTACTTTTCATTATTCAATATTGGCAAATCTCGAATCGGAGAATCGGAATAAATGAACGAAACAATTTTTTAAATTTATTAACATATTCTGGAAAACTGGAAAAAAAGTCAAAGTCGAATTATCCTGGGAAAGAGCACCGCGAGGCAGTGAAAACTCTCGCGACCCGGTGGAAAAAAACTTATCTTCGTGTTTGCACGAAAAAAAAAAATACATTCACAAAGCCTTGAACGAAATCTCGATGTAACGAAATACGTGCAAAAGTCACGAAAATCTTCAACTCCCTCCCCACTCCTACTAGACGCGAGTACAATTTCTTCCTTTGCGAAAGACGCGTTGGCACGTTATTTTCTTAAAAAAAAAAGCGCGATACACGTACAGTGGTGTAGCTTAGATTTGCGAAATTGATTAAATTTCGAAAAAAAATCAATTCGACAGGAGAGTCAGGACGAAAGTGTGAACGCGATGTGCACGTCAAGAATATATATGTACATATACATAATCGCAACATTACGGAAGACATGCTTATATGGATATAAATTTTCCAAATATGTATACACTGCGTTCGTACGTGACTTGAAAAGATTCGAAAAGCTTTTCCACCATAACCGGAAACGCTTGTTTCTATTCTCCAACGATTTGGAGCACGCACCGTGCTGTTTATACCAAGTAACAGCAAACAAATCACCCAATCCGTTTGAACGACTCAGTAATGTGATTGGCGGTTACGTCCGTTTGTTTACCAACTGTCATATATATATGTCAGGGTGTGCTAACAAAATGTATATGCGTTTATTATTTAATTTATTTAATATAAATTTTATTTATCATTTAATTTATTTAATATAAATTTCATTATCATTTAATTTATTTAAGGCCTTAGGCCACTCTAGGATTTTCCAAAAATCGATTCTTTTTTGTCAAATATGTACCTTAGTACCTATAAAATTATATTCCAAACGATTATGGGTGTGAAAAATCTCTAAGTAATCGATTTTCGAATTCTAGCGCAACCCCTCTTGATTCATGTAGTGACTTTCTACTAACTTTAAACGCGATTATCTCAAAATTACATTTCTCAAGTCGGCCGGACTCATAACTCAAACAAATTTCAACCGATTCACTTGAAATTTTTACTTTATATTTAGAATTACATTTTCAGGGGCACTACGTAGGATTTTTTTATTATATTGCATAGTTCCTTTTTTATAAACAATTTTCTGACGATTTTCTCATGGCATTTTATACTTTTTGTTTTAGAAATGCGCCATTTTGACAAAAAACAATATATCAAAAAAATCCTCCGTACTTCTATAGCTATTCTTATAAATAATTGAAAAAACTTTAGTGTCTCATCATAACTCAAAAATTATAGGAGCTGTTGGTCCGGCCGTTGACCTTCCAGAAATAAAGGCGTCATCGGAAAAATGCTGCACAGTCGCCATTTTAACATGTATCGCTGTGAAAAAATAATTTTGTATAGTCAATTACGTGTATAATAAAACCCTTATTTTGTTATTCCGATTTATTTTGTGGTTTCGCTGAAAAAAAATCACAAAATATGCCCTGTTTTTGGCCTCTAGAGTGGCCTAAGGCCTTAATATAAATCTGATCATTGTTTACTTTATTTAAAATACACTTCATTATCGTTTAATTTGTTTAATATAAATGTTATTATCATTTATTTTATTTAATATAATTTTTATTGTCATTTTCTTTATTTGATATACATTTTATTGCCATTTACTTTATTTTATACAAAATTCATCATTTAATGTATTCAATGCACATGTTATTATTGTTTCATTCATTTAATATAAATTTCTTTATTATTTGGTTGATTTGACATAAATATATCAGGGTATGTCGAAAAAAAGATTCTATTCTTTTGGGTCTTTCACTTGCTGTCACAATTCGAAATACTTTTCCCTAAGAGGAAGCAAAAAAAACGTCTTTATTTTATAGCCGTGGCTGAAATTTGCTACAACTTTGCGATACTTCTCGAAACTTATTTTTGCCTTTTTTGTCCACCAAGACACGCCTTAAGATTTTTCTTCGGAGCCTTATTTTATGAGAAGCGAGGGCTAATAATTTCTAATAGTAATGAAACATATATGGTAGATCCAAAGAAAGACTTCTTTAAAAAACCCTTGTACATATACAGTGGGTAAAAAAAGTATTTGCCCACTTCGTGTTTTTCAAATTATCCTTAAAAAAAAAAGTATTTGCACACTTCGTGTTTTTCAAATTATCCTTCGAAAAAAAATAAAATGATTTAGCATTTTAATTTTTTTCCAAAATTTTTTTCGACCATTTTATTTTTCTTCGAGAAAAAAAATGCTGAAGTATTTAATTTTTTTTCGCAGGACAATTTGAAAAACACTGGGTGTGCAAATACTTTTTTTACCTACTGTATATATTGACGATACGTTTAAAAATATTTTACGGATCGTCTTCAAAACAGCCGGGTCTACTAATACCCAATATGACGTAGATGTAACGAGTTTATATATCCTTTCCCAATACATATATATGTATACATATAAAATACATACTTAAAGTTTACGTGACACCCTCCACAGTTTTCCCGAACTTGCGAGCTTTCAAACTGCGCATGACACCATCCACCTCTCACGACCTTCTTCCATCAGTATCGCATTTCGTATTCCGGTGAATACGAATCTCGCAGGAATTTAAAGCATCTGGTAGCGCGGTTGGGAGGTCGCGAGAGAGAAAAAGAGAGTTCCCGGTGGAACAGACCTACAGATAACGTTGGAGGTTCGGGTACAAGGCGTGGGCAGGAGTCTGAAATCTAGATGCAGCCATGTAAAAAAACTTGGGGCGGCTTTTCAGCTCTCTCTTGGTCCCTCTCTCCCTCTTTATCACTCCCTCTCTCTCTCTCTCTCTTGGCCTCTCTTTCTTTTCCTATTCGACACTCAACGAACGCTTCTTGCCACCCCAACCCTTGAGATGAACGATATTTCTCACGTTCCCAATACCAATTTTATAATTGGCTTTTTTTTAATCAAGCTTACCCAACCTTTGCTCTCTGTCAGAAATTTTCGCAGGAATCTCTCTACCTCCCTCTCTCTCTCTCTCTCTCTCTCTCTCTCTCTCTCTCTATCTCTCTCTCTCCCTCTTCATCTCTCTGGCTCTTCACGTTTTGCCCTTGATCCAAGCACAAAAACTTTCGCCCCTTCATGAAATATCGAAAATTAATTATCGACTTGGTCTTAATCGATGCCGGGAACCGTTCGAATACCATTAATATTTAATAAGGGTTAATAAGAATCGTGCAATTATTATACGAACAGGTAACAGTGCTCATAAATTATCATCGCAACAATTACGACTGGACTTTCTAGCAGAGGAGCTTGTCAGACTGAATGCTGTCGAGGGTCACAGGCGATAAAGAGGATCTGCTTTTTGCTCTTATTATCTGCCATTTTTGTCTATTATTGGCACTGTTCTGCGCTGCTTCCTCATAGAGAAAACTTTTTCGCAAAATAATACTTTTTGTCAAGATTTTAATGGAAGTGAGGTTAGAATGTTCCTAAAGGTTGCGAATTGACGTTTGGCGGATGTCTGTATGTGTGTTCGGATTTTTGGGAAAAAGCTAAAATTTCGATAGTCTTTGAGATATATGATTAAATTTTTGCACACTGATAGTGTATTGCGGGAGGTGTGTTCTAAATGAATTTACTGAGAATCGGCGAAACGCTCTAGATTTCAAGGGATTTTTCATTTCCAGCGAGATGTCTCTTGGCGCCGTAATATTCACAATTTTGAGATAACTGATTACTTTTTTTGTACACGAATAGAGTTCATTAAAGGGATTTTCGGATCAAATTTCGCGGAAAAAAGCCTCTTTTGTGCTACAAGTTTCTCAAAATTAAGTCCATATATTTTCTGCCACTCCAAACTTTAAACCATTCATGGCGTAATTGGAGATTAGAAATATAGCGATGTGCTTACTTTTCGATCGCCGAGAAATCCGATTCGGCAGTCGAGTTGTAAGGTGCTGCCGATTCTCTCGGTGACGTTTCTGCGATCCTCCTCGTTGATGAAGTACGGCCCAAACTTTCCGTAAACGCTTGGAACGCTGGACAACAAGAATTTGTCGAAGCTTTGTCTGGTGGTGGTGGTCGGAAACTGAAGATCATCAACGGGATCGGTGTCGGTTATTACTGAGGGTTTTATCTCGTAGAATATCTTTTTCGATTTGCCATCTAAGAAATTGATCGGCTGTCCCGTATTATTCTTCGCGTTCGGATAGCCCAATTTGGCGGAGATTATTTGATTAACAGCAAACACGGATGTTTCGATTTTATCAGCGAGAGAAGAAGTTTCATCGCCGAGGGTGTCTTTGAGGCCAAGATGTTTCGGGAAACGTGACGCGAGTGAGGAGGATCCCGAGGGGGTGTTTCCCTGTTTCTCATTTTCCTCGCTTGTTGTATGAAACGATCGGGCTCCGATAGCTTTGTCATTATCCAGCGAGGGGATGAGCGCATCGACGCTATTGGCATTGCCGACGTTTTCCTCCTCGGTGGCTCCTCTCTCGATGATCGGTATATCCGGAAACGATTCGTGAGTGATTCGCCTTGCTCGGACTATTTCCTCGGCGATGTCGAAATCCGGTGTTGTCTCGTATTTACGAAGCGTAACTTCGTTCAGAGTTCTCGAGGTGGATAAGTGCTCCTTAAGGGTCTCTGAATCGTGAAGCAGGCTCTCTTGTCTCAAGCCGGTTGGTCCGGAATTGCTCGACGAAGTCAGGTTGGCCGAGTGATCCGTCAACTTGTCAGTCCTCGAATCAGCGATGAATCCTTTCAGGGCCCGGTCCCTATTGGAGCGATCGTCGACACGAGATTCATTCGTCAATTGAGGTGGCACGTTTGACTGTTCGCCAACCTCGTAATTAGCAGGATAATGCGAGACGCCCGAGTTCTTGGCTTGCGAAGACATTGTTCTCGGGCTGGAGTGGAAAACGGGGTCAATGGTGCCATTGATAAGACCCGATTTGACAACGTTCTCTTTTGGAAACCCGGAGGCAGGCAAATTTCGTATTATCTGGGACTCGTAGTACTCAGTTGGGTCGCGAAAAATCGTCCGAGCCGAGCTATTACGTTCCAAAGTGGGGCTTTTGTTCGTCGCAGATGTCATCCACGTCGTTAGTCGATCGTTCGTCGTTATCGCAGACTCGACGCTCGATCCGCCCGTCACTTCGTTCTTCTTTTCCGTTGATCCCTCCGCGGATTCGATCCCTTCATCTCCCTGAATCGTTTCTCGTTCACGACTTCTGTGACGAACGTAGCGACGGAGAACGGAGTAAAGACGAGGCAACGGAGCAGCACCGCCCATGGAAGTCGACGAGGAAGAATCCTCCTGGATGGCGACGAAGCTTTCGTCCGAGTTACGTGACGTGGTGAATCCACCAGTGCTGGAGTTTGATCTCACGCTGCGCCTTGACTTACCATTCTCGAAGCTTACCATGGTAATGCCCGAGGACCAATCATCCGGCGGATAGTTGGCGGTGGATCTCTTGGAATTCCGAGTCAGTCTCGAAGCTCGAGTGGACACGGTGAACCAGTGGAGAAATCTCGGAAGTTTCGTTGGTGTTTCGGTGTTTTGAACGTTGCTAGGAAGAACAGTGGGTTGTCGGAATGGTGATGGAGGAATAGTCGAGTACGTCTTGGATCTTAACGAGCTCGACTGGCTATCGTCCTCGATCTTAACGAACCTGCTACGTGTAGGGACGATTCTACTGATCAAATTGACCACTCGAACAGGCAACGTGACACTCGACTCGCCCCTTGCTCGATCCTCCTTACCAGTGTCTATCCTCTCTGCAACAGACATTTCGACCAATCACTAAACGCTCCATAATCATCGGCTAACATTCGAACCCTTCAACTCTCTACCACTATCGCGAAGCTGGAATACAGTGCCCCTCGTATTGAATTCGCTCAATAGGTGCGAGAGCGACAATGTCGCGGGGACGTATCGATTGGATGGGAAGAATGGGCGTGATAGTGTCAATTCCAGATAGGAAAGATTTCCTTGACTGCTTACGCGCGACACATGTTATTGAGTTGTAATACATATTCGTCGCGTTTTTTTTTCAGTGTTTTTGTAATCGTTTATCTATACGTTCGGATATTCAGAATAGATCTTCTTTAATCACTCTGGTAGCGGAAGGATTTTTCTTTTATAAAACTGCTGCGACTTGTGTTGGTTTACAACCAATCCAGGAAGTTTTGGCAGGAGTTCATGTCTGGGTAATTTACACCATTGAGAGAGTTCTGCAAAGCTCTGAACAAGTTGTAGTACGAAAGTGCAAGGTGTGAACTACATGGTGAATGAACTCAAAAATCCAGGCCAAATTGCGACAATTTTTACTGTGTCGTTTAAATACTGAAGCGCGAGCAGAAATTTGGTCCTGTAAATTTTATCTTACAACCGAGATGTTCGAAATATCACAAAAAACGCCAGGGTTCATTGATCCAAGAATAAATTTGATTTGAGCTTCAGCGGAAATAGTACTCGGGAAATGGAAAGTATTGGCGTGAAAATTGGCAATGCTACGAAAACGCCACACGTCGTCACCGTGCGTCCAAAACGGGACGTGTATACATCACAACCCAATGCAAAATGCACAATGGTAGTTGTACAACGAGCACCGGTTCATTGTTTGCAAAATTAGTTCTGCAGTGCCACTTGCTTCGCGTGTGCATCGAACATGGTTCAGTAAATCTCTGAAAACCGACGAGGAACGTTCCCGCATTCCATCATCGATTTACCGTTTCACATTCATCCCTACCGATATCACGGACTTTCATTAATCCGCCGTATGCAAAAAGTATGCACAAAGAGCTTTCAAGCGGTAGGATTCTTCAACTTTTCAGAAGGTGGAGCCGTTCGTCGAATCCTCGTCTCCATAAAAGTCAATTTCCAATATCAGCCGTACGGCGAAATGGACAATCGACGTGAGTTATTCACGATGGATTCGGAATCGGGAAAAATTCGCGATAGTTTTCAGTAGAAATTTCACGGCTGCAACGGAGTAGTCACCAGAGTTCGGTGCAAAATGAAATTGAAATGTTGAGCTCCCAGGAGTGAGACGCGCGTATACGCGAGGAGACTATGTAAGCTATGTGTAGGTGTGAGGCGACGAGAAGTGCGCCAGTTTAGATCGCGCCAAATGTTGTTCGCCCAGTTACACTCTCGGCCGTATACCAACGTGTCTCGGTTTATTTCGATACACGTCCCGATGTATCGGCATCGAATTTGTTTGTACGAGTCTGGGATATTGAAGGCGCGCTCTGCACTACTCCCCGTCACTCCCTACGTAGTCCTGGTGTAATTCGAAGAAAGGGTGGAAAGGACGCTACTCAACCATTCTCCCCTCACCCTACTACACTGCGCTGGTGCTTCCGCGCCAATTCCTCGGCATTTTGCACCCTTTCGCCCGTTTCCTTTTTTTTTCCAGCGTTACTTCCGGTTGCTTTCTCGACTGCTCGTATGTACATGGCCAGTCTTCGGGAAAGCAATTTCGAAGCCAAACCGTTCGGCACGTGTGTGGGATCGATCCTATCGCGGGCTCTAGCGTATACGATGTCCGGGATGGATATATTGCTCGAACGAAGAAAGCAACTCATTCACGTCTCGTTCGAGCATAACTGTAAATCTATCTCATCGCATATATGTCTGGGGTATACCCGGATATTTTCATATCTTCGAAATTATGACTTGAATTAAGAACACGAATCTGAAGAAAAGCGACGAAAATCATCGACAAGATACACCTCAATTTAGCTTAGAACAAACATAGGTCAAAATATAGTAGACTTGATTTTTGAAACTACTTTGAACTGAATGCAAAGTCGCGGGTAGCTCAGACCCAATATCCAATGACCAAATCTTTTTGTGGCACCCTAGACATCACAGTTGTAGTACCTATATCTGATGGATTTATCTTAGACGCCCTCGAAAACAGGCAGCTAGCTGAGACCCAATATATAATAACCAAGTTGTTTTTTGGCACCCCAGACATTACAGGTCTCGATTGCAATGGACGATTACGGCTTTTCAATGATACACCTTGGGCAATGGTACCATTCGTGTGATATTTTGCCAAATCCGATATTCACTGCTGTACATCAATCACAACAGGCAATCAGGCTCGATTGGCCAAAATTGTTTAGTGTGACTAAGACAAGAAGCATTTTTGCCATACCATACCCTGCTCTCTCTTTGCCTAAGTGTGTGAGCTTTATTTAACTTGTAAAAATCAATCTTCGCATATGTCTTTACGTTAAATTTATTTGTGACTGTTAATTGTCGATTAAGAAAGCTTGTTGGCGATTTTTGGTCGTTGATAATGAAATAACGCTAAGAGAAGGTGTGGGCGGAAGGGGGGAGGCTCACTCACCTGGATTCGCTGTCGCCAGTAAGGAGACTATGGCGATCACGCCAAATCCTGAGGTACCAAGCCGCATGTCTCCAATGGGGTTGGATGACGATTCTCCCTCAGCCTTCGGGGTACCTCCTCCGGAATTTCTTTCATCATTGAGCTGCGGCATACGAAATGCAAATGAAACATCGTCCAACATGAATTTGATCATACGAAGGTTACTATAAATATGAAAAAACTTCTTCTAGCGTTGCGTGCACTTGGGAACGGCTATTTTTCAATGCCGGAGAGTTGGGGAAGTTTTGCCAGTTGAAAGTTTCCTATGAGAAGGGTACGGGTAATCGAGCAAGATATCGGGTGAAGACCTGCATCGGATATATCCCGAGTAAATGGCTCTCGACGGTGTACGCCGGGCATCTTTGCGCGTAGCTGAAGACGAAGCAAACAAGGCTGAGGTACTCCACGGATCAGCAAGGGTCTAACTCGCCCCAGGCTTATATTTTCTGTCGAGATTGATACGCCCGAACGGATATGCTCGTACACTGCGCAGGCATTGGCGAACAAACTACACCGCAAATATCTCAAACGCGCACAACGAACATCCGATATAATTGGATAGAAAAGTGAATGTAATGGATAAACTTCTGGCAGGATTACCAAATGCCTTTCTCCTTTGGTCTGGCAGTGTACTCTCAAGGCAATACAAGCATACGCTAGTGAAAAGAGAGTTTCACTGTGAAAACGTAAGTAGTAGTTTTGGCTCTTCTTATTTGATTCGCTCGATGACTACAAGACTGGCTATTGCCACGGGGAATATATCCATTGGATGAGGAGAATGGGCGTGATGGTGTCAATCCATAAAGGAAAGATTTCGTTAATTCCTTACACGTGACACAAGTTATTGGGATGTAGCATATATTCGTCACGTTTTTTTTTTTTAGTGTGTTTGCAATCGTTTATTTGTACATTCAGATATTCAGAATTTATCTTCCATCAGGAAAACTGATCCAGGTAGTTTCGACAGGAGTTCAAGTCTGAGTAATTTACATCATTTAGAGAGTTCTGCAAAGCTCTAAACAAATGGTAGTCCGAAGGTGCAAAATACCAATTACCTGGTGGATAAATTAAAAAATCCGGGCCAACCTGCAACAATTTTTTACCCACAGTAGTTTAACTAATGAATCTCTCGCGGACCTAAACGCTGCCCTTAAGAGAATTTATGTAGCTAGTCTGAAAGGGCAGCGATCCAATTATCAAGTAAGTGTTCGTACGACCTTAAAGTTTAATGTCTGACTCCTAAATACTGAAAATTTCGCTCGTCGTTTTACGCTCAATTGAATACGCGCTTCAAGGGACCATGGGCCCCGAAATATATCCAGCCAAGATGAGCGAAGTGCATAAAAAATCAAACAACAAAGGATCGGTGAATGAGATTGAACGTAATGCCGATCAATGATGAGTCAGAGAAAAGACACAAAGGAGAC